>VDFB02388990.1:0-41689 GCA_007258455.2 Sequoia sempervirens
ACATCAATGTCAAAATTGGTCAAAATTAGACAACACAGTCCAATTAATCATATAGTCAACATCAGTCAACTTGCCAAAACATATTAGTCAAAACAATGTCAGTCTCGTCACTCTTTGGTCCTCTTCAAGATCTGTCCTTCTTGGAGTTAGACCTCATCAAAATGTCCTTTTCCCTTTCAGGATGTGTCCTTCCTAACAATAGGCCCTGTCAAACTGTCAACACCGTCAAATTGGAAAAACTTTTAAATTGTCAAAACTGTCAAACTGTCAAGAATTCAATCTTTGGCAAACAAACATTGGCAAACAAAATTAAATGGCTATTAATTTTTCTAGTCTATCTTGTCTTATATTTTGACTATTTTGTCTATTTTTGTCTTATCCTTTTACTATCTTTTCTTTGTGGTCATGTTACTAGCTACCTCGAGGATGTCCCATGAAGGATTTAGAGGTGCGATGACGTATCTTGGCCTATTTTATTTTCTTTGACTGCTGTCTATGGATTGTCTTGACAAAAAGACTGGGGCAACTTCGCCCTTAGTATGAGTTAGGACATTCCTTGTCTGTGACTGTCTATTTTTCAAGTGGATTACCTTGCACACCTTAGTCTATGTCATACCATTGTGTTTGTTGTCCATTTGTGTCATTTTACCGCCCAATGATGATTAAGAGCAATAAATATTAAAGTCCTATGGCAATGTTTTTAAGGATTTGGTCTAGGAACTAACATGCATCTTCTTTAGTCTTGTCATCTTCTCTCACCCATCTCATATAAGCATTGCATTCATGTCTTTTGCACTAAAATTTCTTCGTCTCTTCATATTCTAGTCTTCTAATCAATTTCGAGAGCACACCCATGTTCTTGGAACCTGACTGTCCTCTCGAGGGGGCATACCGCAACCCTCCTCGTCATTATTCCTCATCTTATTTTGCACTGGGGCATATTTTTGACTTATTTTCTTTGTCACAATGCATGCTACATTATGACAAAGAGGGACAAAATGTAGACACCTAAAAATGACCTAGGCCTACAAGCTTCATTTTTACCACTTTCGCCCTAGCATAATTAATACATTTAATTATGTCCTTGGTCCACATTCGACTATTGATTAAATAATTCATAATTATTTAATTAATTCATGTCTTTGTTTTCTTCATGATTATTAAATAAATAATATTTTTTATTTATTAAATACGCCATTAATTGCCTCAAGTCTTCCTTAATTAAAATAAATTTCTAAATTTGTTTAATTATCCTTATTCATTACTCTTTCCCTGATTATTAAATAAATGAATTACATTTATTTATTTAATATAAATACTAACTCCATAATTAAATGAATTGATTAATTTATTTAATTAATTAATCTTTTATCTGCTAAATTAAATAATTATCTTTAATTATTTAATTGTCAAAATTAATATTCCTCTCATTTTAAATAAATGAAATTATTTAAAATGTCATCACTTTCTTAACTGTCAGTCCATTTTGGTAAATAATATGAAAAAAGATTATTTATTTGTCTCACAAAATCCATATTTTGAATTAATTTAATTCAAATTGGTAGCTAATCTTCCAAAAAGCAAGTAATCGGGCAAATTCTTGATTTTCCAAATCTGCTTTTCAGTTCAAATCTTATCTTCTTGATTTTTCAAATCTAGCAAATCAGACAATCTTTATATTCTTGATTTTCGAAAATCTTTATTTTCTAATTAATTTGTCTCATTTATTCTCCACCGTCAATCCAATTATTTGAGATATTATTTTGACTGTTCGATTAATGAATTTTCCCTAACCCTAATTAGGGATTCTCAGGTTTAATCTGGGCCTCTCATTCTAGGTCTTTCTTAGAATTCAATCTCATCCATCCACTCAAAATTGTGTTTTCTATAAAAGACAATTTTGCTCATAATTTTGGGATCTGACAGCTTCATTTTTAATATAGGCATTATAGTCATTTGGCATTAATAGTCATTATTTCATTTTAGCATATTGTCATAGACATAGGCATAATTTTATAAATCCTTCAACATTTGCATAGGACTTGGACATTATTATAGGTTGCTCATTTGAAATCTGAGGGCCTCATTGACTTGCTACAAACTAGAAGGTGCTATGAAGGTGAAGCATGGAAGGAAAGGAAGGTATAATTGCTCTTTGTTGTTTTGATTTTCCATTGTTCTTGATAGCCTCTTTGGATTTTTGATGTTTATTGTCTAATAAGCTAACGCCATCTAATTTTCCATAGATACAGGTAGTTAATAATCAATAATGAGTAGTTGAATATTAGTTGAGATTTAATTAATAATCATTTTTTTAGGAAAGGGCGATCCATCTATCTTCATCCTTATACTTCTCCTTAAGGGAATGAGCATCCAATCCCAAAGTTGCATTGTGGGATGGGATTTTTAATGAATCCACATGACATTGTCAACACTAAGGAGGGATCACAACCCCATGATTTGGAAGAATCATAATTTTTAATCAATTTTTTTATTCATCCCACCTTATTCTATTTCTCTCTCCAACCATCTTCAACTTGAATTTTTTATACTTCTCCTTTAATCTTATACCCTTCATACCAATCAAAGGTTACTAAATACTTCATCTTGATATTTCAAACATGTTTGAAATAAAAGTAGTCCAATCTTGTATAATACCCTAATTTTTTCTCTCTTTTTGTTAAACATGTCTATTTTCTTTCGATGTGATGACCATGTTTTCCAAGCATTGGGGTTCTAGAGGCACATTCTATTATCTTTTGCATTCCTTAGCAAAGTGGAAATAATCAGGATATTCATTACATTTGAGGGGTAACTAGTCATAATCAAGCTACTCAAATTATCCATCTAGACATAATTAAATGACTCTTTTATTTTCCATTTTAAAATGGATTTTCACATAGTTATTAGGTTAATGATATTTTAGATGCATTAAATCTAAAGGAAAATTCTTAGGAATATTTGACATGAGGGGAAGGCTCATTTTTTAGAAACTTATCAAAAGTAGATTTTGTTTAGGATTTTTTATCTTCTAAATAAGATAAAATTATTTATTTATCAAAAAAATTTATAATTATAAAAAAATAGCACAATTTCATTAAGCTGATTTAGAGTTGTGATAGATCATGAAATAATCTAGAAAACTAAAAATTAAAAGGAATGGAAGAACATGGTTTTGGTGGATGATACATAGATGTCCACCATTTTGGTAATTAACTTTTAACCATAAATCAAAGCCAATTATTAGTGGATGCATTGGAATTTGAATGAAAAAATTAAGTTAAATCATTTTCACAATTTAACTAGGTTAAATTGGTGTGCATGGAAACAACCTATGCACAAAAAAATTAGATGAACAAAATTTGTCACTAAGAATCTACTCAATTAAACATGTACTACATACATTTTAAATGGATGGTGTCAACAAAGATCTCTTAGGGATTTTTTAGGCAATATATGTTCTCCATTATAATTCAAACCCTTTTTTGTTGAATTAAGGATGGAATTTTAAATCATGTCACACTTTGGTCCAATGAAATGGTTTTGAGTGAGTGAGTTTTCACCAACAAGTTTTTAGGAAAAAGTGTTTCTAAATCCTCATGGCATCTACATGCCACTACTATTTTTGGGTGAAACACTTTCACCCAAAATGTTTGTCCTTAAATATATTTCCCTTTAAATTAATTAAATATAAAATGAAAAATGATAACCAAAGACATACACATCATTTTTCCCAAAATCTTCATTTGAACCCTCTTTTTCCTAAATTTTATTTGCCCTAATCAACTACCACTTCAAACATTTAGCCTTTATGTTCATTCCCAAAGCATCTTTGAGATTCTACACCCTTGATTTGAAGTATTTTTTCAACTTTCATTTAGATATATGATTTTAAATATGATATTTTTTAATTTAAAAAATTAATGTTTATATTTAAGAAAAAAACGGATATTTTATTTATGTATGTGTGTGCACGTATGTATAGAAACCCTAATTTTAAAACATGAAGTCCTAATTTTTGTTCAATTTAAATTATAGAATGTAAAGATGAAACCTGAATTTTATCAAACCATAAACTTTAAATTTTATTGTAATGTTCAAACTTATCAATTGAGTAAAACTACTTTCTATATTTTGAAGTGCAATGCCTTTTCCACTTGTGTATCAAGTCCTTCATTTATTTTTCTTTGGTTCTATGATTATTATTAGTGCTGATGTTTCATTGTGCCATCAAAGTATTTTCATATAGGTTTTGTATTGTGTGATTAATGACTTTTTCTCTCTTTTTATTTCTACATATCCTATACAGGGGAATTGAAAATTTTCACACTCCTTATTTGATTCATTGAAGTCCTAAGAAATGGCATTGCCTCTTTGATGAATAAAATGATATTTACACATTTTTCTTGGATTGAAACATGGTTATATTCATCTCATAGGCATGTTCTTGGGAATGTGTTGCACATCTAGACCAATGAGTGATTCCCATTTATTATTGCTTCCCATTCTGAATGAACATAGAAAAATAAGTCCTAGGTCCTAAGTGCAAAGAACCTAGGATGTAAGGAATTTTTAGGATGTAGATAAACAAGGTGAACAGATTGACTTACAACCTTGAAGGTGAGCTAATTAGACCTAGTTCTACATCTAATCAAGGGGTTAGAATGGATTGGAAATATTTTGAAATGATTAATCTAATGATCCTTTATGACCTAATATGAAAATAAAATTATCTGACAACTGATAAACATAAATATTCACATTTTGAAAGCTCTGGAAGGTGTAGACTAATATGTATTTACCCAAAAAAATTAGTCTTGCTAGGCCTACAAGGACAAGGTCACCCAATGGCCATAGAGTCCTTGTAGGGTTTTTCTGCTCATATTTCAAGGGCCTCTAGTGCTAGATCTAAACTTTTGTTTCCCGCTTGTCCCATTGTTAGAATGTTGAGTTTTCATGTCTTGAAAACTTTGATGACAATAAATGAAACAATGCAAAATTGATCTTCAAGCTCTCTTCAATCCTCTTAAATCTATAACTTGCACATTCACAAAAAAGGGGAAAATTTTGTGCCATATAGGGGTTTGCCTCAGTCAAACCCTATGATAGTTTTCCCACTTTCACAATGGAAATTTCAATGATGAAAACATTAATGCAAAGGAAGGAAGTGATGAATGAAAAAATTGTTGCAACTCACCACCCTTCAATGGCTTCCTTGAAGGACTAAAGACATACACATATCTTCAAGGATCTTGGATCTTGCTTGCTTGATTTGCTTGAATGTTTGAATTATTGAAGACCTACAACAATGTTAACCTTCACAAGGTAACATGAACACACATAAACTTTGACATGATGTTTGGATCTTAAATTATTGCAATAAATGATTGATAATTTTGCTCTTAAATGCTCTTGACAATAATGCTTAATCGTAAGTTATTCTCCAAATTTTTTTTTAGTTTCAAAGGATGAAAAGATTAGGTATTTATAGGAATAATTTATTTAATTTTTCAAAAATTAGATCTTGATAGTCGACATTTGCAAGTTGAATTTTGAATGTTAAATTGCCTCCAAAAACATTTTTAAAAATGGGTCCTGACTAAGGAAGGGGATCTTGTCCCATATTTTTAGGGCACTTAGTTATCATATAGATTTATGTGATGGTCTTACCTAAAATATATATGATCTTGAAAGGATACTAGATTGACTAGCAGATATAGATATTAGGGGATGATCATGTAGGAAAGTAAAACCTATCTTGGAGATGTGGGATACCTTAACCTTAATGGATAATGGATGTGCACAAGGATATTATGAGATTTTAAGTGATTATCTAACTTAGGATATGAATGTCTATGAATATGTTATGTGAATATGGATATTATGATGGTAGTATAAAACTAGGAGATAATTTTTTATGGAGGCATCAACCTGATTTCTTGATAGAAGAATAATGAATGTGTATAAGGATGTGGACATGTGTAAGCAATTGTGCTTATTCAATGAATTACTTCATACTCTTCTCAAACCTAAATATTATAATCGAAAACACATGTAGCATATAGCTTAATTTTACACAAGATCGTACCAATTAATTCATACACTTCTCAAACCTAAATGATTAAATCTAGGTGGCTAATAACTTTATAGAAGTAGGTGTATGAATAAGTATGATAAAAAAGAAAATTAGGTGAATACATGAAATGATAAATGGATTAATTTTAGGGGATCGAGCCTAACTTTACACATGATCATACTATTTTTCATGAACATATACCAATATATTTCTTATAATTAGGCCAATGAACCAATATTGTAAATATACAATATAAGTTGAATGTATAGTAAACCGTATTGATTATATCCATAGTAGTGTTGAACATGATCCTCCATTGCAATGCCATCAAAACCTGTAAATTACATAGCTTAGTTATTAAATTGATTTAAAATTAAGCATAAAAAATTATTAGAAAGGATATGTGTAGGACCATGATGGGCCAACAAGTGGCGATATGATGGGTATGTGTAGGGTATGTGGCTGGTGACTTTTTTTTTACCCAAAATTGATGAAACGAAAAGGGTTTTTAAAGGATATTCTCAGCTTTCCACCAATATAAATTATGCTTTAATTTGAATTTAATAAATAATTATTATTTATTTTCTATTTGAATTACACTAAATTCATGATTGATAAGTGATTGAAAAACATCTATAGCTTTCAAATGGTATCACATTTTTGAATCCATGCATCACATTATATGCTTTACATATACTAGAGAATTAAAAATAAAAATAAATTTCATGAAGTTTTGACCAAGTTAAGGTGGTCAGACATATGAGTTTATATTTTAAAAGTTGTAATAAAAAATTCATAATTAATTATTTACTTGGAAAAAATTACAAAAATATCGTCACATCTAGACATGAGTCCTCTACTTATATATAAAATATTATAAAAAATATTATCATTTTATTGTGGTTAGGGTGGTCAGACAAACACCTACTTTTTTTTTTGCCTGAAATTTAAGTACTATTGCATTGAAATTTCAAATTTTCACCAAATAGATTTAAAAAAAATAAATAAACCTAGTAGTTTAGAAACTACATTCAATTTTCTATAGATTCTTTTCTTACATATTTTTGAAATAATATAAATAACTTATTCAAATTTTTATGTCAAGTTGCCTAACTCTGATTTTTATGAATTTTTTGCCACTTAAGGGCCTGTTTTTTCCATGATGATCTTGTACATACCAGAAAATAATTTTATAATTTATTTACCATCTCTAGCTTGCATTGCATCCATTATTGTTGGTGTTTCATTAAAATATCAATATAAAATGGTAACCTATTTTTCCTAGTATTTTGTTGATCATCTAAAGCTGCAATGACGTGTATTTAATAAATCAACATAGATACAACATTAAGTCTAACAATACAATATATACTTAATCAAAATAATATTAAAATTCTAAACTACCTAGAATGGTTTTTTGAAATGTCTGACCGAGTATAATATTAAGCATTGATGGTTGATTTTTATGAATTGTATCTACTATTTATTTGATTAATTATAGAAAATTGGGTAGAAATAGGAATTGGGAAGTATCTCATTTAATGAATGAATACATTTAATATTTAGAAAATTACCATCAATAATTTGCATTTCATCAGTTATTGTGTTGTTTAGATCAATAGAGAAGGGAAATTGATGTCTTCCATATTATTTTCTTGATCATCCAAACCTATCATATCATATAATTAATATGTGATGTAAGAACAATAATTATTGCTATGTAAAATAATAAAATAATTTTGAATAAATGTACTCACTATGTTGTTTTCTAATGATAACCCTTTCTTCTTGTATTGATATTCTTGAAGGATTGGAGACCCTTTTTTTCTTTTACTTCCTACAACCTATGGAGGGGAGCTGAAATTCTTCATGCTCCTCAACTCTTTCATTCAAGTCTTGATGGATGGAATTTCCTCTTTAATGAATAAATTGGCGTTTACACATTTTTTTTGGACTAAACCATGGTGATATTCATCTCATAGGCATATCCTCCAAGCCAAAGATCAATGTAAGTTTGGAAGAAGTAAGAGATGCTTGGAGATATTTTCTAAGCCTCTCAACACTTTCAAATATGGGTGAATGGGTCCTCCCTAGGTCTTTGAACCTAAATTTAAATTTTTTTGGGTGATATTTTATTTTCCCTAAATTTAAATTTCAATGTCAGCTTGTAATGTTTTATTTTTGGGAAATTATGGATAGATACCTATAAATACAAGGTTATTTTATCAAATCAAGTCTAAGTTTTCCAAGAAGGTACCTAGGATTTCAAGTGAGCAAACATTATAGCAAAGTATTATGATCAAGGGCATTCAAGAGAAAATTTATCAATGATTTAATGCAACAATCATGATCTCAAGCATCATGCCAAAGTCCTTAGCATCATGCATTTCTTTGGAGCTAACATTGTGATGTAGGTTTCAAAGATTCAAGTCATATTTCAAGCATCAAGATCCACATCCATTGAAGCCATTTCATGAAAGATCAATATCAATATTGCAAACTTCCAAAGGTTTATTCAAGGGTTTGGTGAGTTGCAACATAGAAATGTTCATTCATCATTCCTTTCATGTTTCATTATTTTAATTCAAGGTTTAATTAGCCAAATGGGGTTTGACCAAGGCAAACCCCCATTCACCAAAAACAAATAATTTTTCCCTCTTGTGTTTGTGTTGTAGATCTTAGGTTGAAGAAGGATTGAAGATATCTTTGAGAGAAAGATTGGAAAAGTTGTCAAAGTTATCGTCAATTCATGGAAACTCACCTACATATATGATTTTTGACTTTTTGACACTAAAACTTGGATAAAAAAGTTATGGATTGGCATTAGAGACTCCCAAAATTTATTTGAAACCTCTGCACAAAGATTCATTTTCCCATAGGTGAATGAGTCCCAATTTTCCTTTAGAAACTACCTTTTGGTGACTGGTACACAGTATCTAAACCTCTTCAAATCTGCAAAAACTTCACTGTTTCTATTAGTATTGAGCTTTAGTTTACTGTTTCAAGTTTGAATGAGGATAATTAAGTAGATTTACTATTTTTAGTTTTTCTCCCACAAGTGTTGTTCAGGTTAAAACCCCCGAACTCAATCATAAGGAAATCCGTAGATTCCCTCATTGAGTCGACTCACCTAAGGGTTGTAAGTCAATTCTTTGTGTGGATCTCATTTCCTAATGAAATAAAGGAAAATAGGTCCATATTTTTTGAACCCCCATTATAACACACAACAAACCCTATTTTTTGTTGTTTCACAAATAAAGCATTGATCAAATTTTAAGAACCGTAAAATCAATTAATATTTTATTATAAATATCATATCAACATTACCACTGGCATTATTCTCTTAACTAAAAATTACTTTTACATCATCATCATCGTCATCATCCAATGGAGTAACACCATCTATAATTCAATAAGATTATTTTAGTTATTTTTGAGAAAAATAATATAATAGTCATTAAAAATATAAATATAATACTTAAATATTAAATGACTCTTACCAACAACTTGATCTTGCTGATTTATTATGTTTCTCTTTAGGAGATCTGAAATATTCAACACATGTTTGCATGCATTTCCCCTTTTTTCCCACTGACAATCATATACATGTAAATCTGGTCCAAATTTCCTAACAAGATACCATTTCATTGGAACATATTGACTTCTTATCTTGTATGTGTTAGGGAGGAGACCATATAGATAACAATATGTATCAGGTATTGTTTTGGAGCTCTATAATGCAGTAATTTAATATCTTTCTTTTTTAAAGTTAGTTAAAATTCTAGATAATTGTAAATATATTTTATTTTTATAAAATGGCTCTATTCTATGAAGAAGTGTATGGATAAGCCAATTCATTTTACTTTTACATTTCTTAGCTTGATCACTTTGATAATGAATCTTGATTTAGAAGTGGTATGACTCTATGGAAGCATTGGTTTCTTGATTTGCATGAGAGAAATTTTGAAATTTTTTTGCCCATGTTTCTATACAAAAAAAAAAAAAAACCTTATTAAACATAAAAAATAACTTAAATGATGTAAATGCATACTAACCACAATGAATAATTTGAAAAACTTACCAATACGACCCTCATCATGATACCATTTTTTCTAGAAGTATTAATAAATTTATTCTCTTCTTTGAATTCCTCCATGAATTTTTTATTAGGTGAGTAGTGATGTCTGCATTGTCACTCATTGGATACATTATCTCGCCCAATCTATCAAACTTGTTTATACCAACATCCTTATTGTTGGAATACTTAGATTGTAAGAGATAATATCACTCTATGGGGTTCAATCAGATAATTTTCCATATATTTTAATTAAATATTGACTTACCTGTACACATATTTTAGTGATGCTCTACGTACATGCCAAATACATAAAAGTACTCACCATTGAAAGGATAATCTACAAGTTACATTATAAAACTTGGTAAGTGAAATAATGGGAATCAGGGAAGAATATCTCTATCTTTTAGGAGATAGGGTTCCTCCTATTTCACTCTTGTTTCACTCAAGGAAACCCTAGAGATCTTAATCCAAATGTAGAAAGGGGGAAATAGATCTTGCAATAGGGTTGTCCTAGGGTATAATTAAGACCTAAAGAGGGGTTCACCACCAAGCTAGGGCTCGAAAAGACATGCAACATGCAAGACCTAATTATGAAACTTAATGATATGTGAAGCTTCACTAAATGACCTAGAAATGAATAGAAAACAAAAAAGAAAGCTAGGAAATCAAAGAGATGCACCTGGAAACCTATAGGAGCTTGAATGGAGATTTGAAATGTTGAAAATACTAGATTTAATGTAGATTGGGACTCATACTCTAGGCTAGTTGATTTAGTCCTAGATTAAGGTTTCTGGGTAGGAACAAAAATTTGGCAAAGACAAGTCTAAAACTCAGGAAAATTGAAAATATGGCAGTACTAGGACTCATACACCAGAAGTGGTGTATTAGTGTTGCTTGGATTTTGTGAAGGATCAAGATTTTAGTCTTCTCTTCAATCTTTTCTCTATCTTCTCAACTTGATTTCTAGTTCAAAATTATCAAATTATGTTCTATAGATGTCCTTCAATGATCTTCCAAACAAGGTGACAGCTTGGAAAACCTTGACAAATTCCTAGTTGCCAGTAATCTTTCCAACATCCAAAACCTGATGATTCAAATCCCGTGATTATCAATGGTAACATATTCAAAAATTCTTTTGCCTCGTAAAAATTAAAGTGACACGCAAGAGTGCCACGTAAGTTTATGTGCCACCTTCTTCTCTACTGGTGAGCCTACACAGAAACCAAGGTGTTCATGTTTTGAACCCTAATTTTCCATGATTTCACCATTATTCAAGAAAAATAATGCATTGTAACAGGTAATTAATGAAGGTGGTGAACTACACACATACTTGTCACTATCTCAAACAAGCAATTAATTTTACAACACTTTACCTTGCACCATACTACTAATTTGCAAGGACATTGAAAGATCAAGATAAATATTGTAGCATGCAAGAAAGGTAAACCTCGAGAAACCAAGAATGCAACTACTGGGGGTTTCAAAGCTACATTCTGAAAATGATTTTTTTTATCATTAGAAAAAATAGGTATATCTTGGATAATCAAAATTCTATTGGTCATTTTATGCATGCATGTCTCGAGATGGTGATATTTCCTCTGGTAAATGAAATTTTTGATTGTTTTGAAATGAATTTAACCAAATGGTAGATTAAAAGTTTTATAAATTATTGAATATAATTGGTCAAACTTAACCATAACTTGCACACAAGGCACATATCTGTAAAAATGTAGGACACATAGGTAAAAATGAGTACTTTCGAAGCAAGTCTAGAAAATGAGTTTAAATATTTTTCTTCACAAGCTATACTAGTTGGTGGGATAATAATTGATACCCATCCAGGATGGTTTTTTATGTCGAATTCATCGCACGAACCTGGCAAGAGAATTCCTTTCGGTGTACAAAGAATGTTATAGCAAGTGGGTTACATATAGTAGGAGGGTTTATGCTAGCAATGGGAACCCTTGAATTGGTTATGCAATGTTTAAACTACTACAACCTAGATAAGAGAGTTGTTGAAAAGGAGGGAAGAATCTATGTAGATATTTTCATGAAACGAATTGTATATACATTTGGGCTCCTCATATCTCCTCAAATGAACCTGGTAGATGTGAGAATGAAGGCTAAAACCTACCTGAGTGTGGAAGAGCATAATAGGGAAGTTATGAACACACAGTGGTGCCAGAAGAAAATTACAAAGAAAATGAAGCCAATTTAGAGATCTATGTTCAACCCAGATGTTCAAGATATTATAACTATGTTAAGAAAGATAGCTAGACTTAGGGATGCTAGCAAGTTCAAACCATGAATGTTCATAATTATAGTCAAATTAATGGAAGGGAATGTGTAGATGTATTGGAGAATTTTTATCAGCGACTGGCTACATGATCAAATGAAGGCATTTCCACAGTCAAGATGGTTTTATATGTCCTCATATGTGATTTATTCTTGGGCCTTAAGGGAAAATAAACAAGGGTTGAATATAGTTGGTACCTTGGGAAGAGAAATAGGGAATAGTCTAATATAGGCTCATTTACCCCAAATTACTATTCATGAATACAAGGAGCATTATTAGAGAGTTAATGATGTGTTTTCCATGAAGCTGGTAAGAATAATGGAGGGAGACAAAGCTAAATAGTTATCTTTGGAAGAAAAAAATCTTATCACGTAGGTTGGAGGTTGCTACATTCAATTTCCTACTTTCACTTACATTAGGGTGGAAGGGTTTGAAGGATGCCCATTCATGTTGCTCAGGTAGCCAATAGATAAATTGTTACTATTAGAATTGGTAAGCTAGATAAAGCCATCCCATGCTCTTTTCAGCATGGCACATAAAATAAGTTATGCCAAATTTCCCATCATAATGGGGAATTACAAGTGCAATGCGACTAAAGTGGCTGATTTGTGTGAAGAGGAATTAAAGATGTACAAATTTGAGTTCTTTACAATCCAAATAATTAAATATGATCCATAGGGGAATATTTCCAAGTGGATATCCGAAAAGCACACCCATGTTCATCATTTAGAAGATTTTTGGCTCAATTGTGATGACGAACATGAGGTAAGGCAAAAATCATATCAAATATTATCCTTACGATTGATGCAGATTCTTAAGCTCCAAGACAGTCCATATCATCTAGATGAAGATGATGGGGAGGTTTTGAATCTAGTTTATAATTCAACCAAGGTTTTTGATGAACCCATTTTGGATCCAAACTATGAAAGTAGATAAATAATGACCATTGAGGAAATTTTTGAAAATGTTTTGGTGCATACTCAATGATGGATTGATGAATTTTGTAAAAAATTAAGAAAAGTTGGGGCTAGGCCCACATACTCATTCAATATAAAGAAGAAATAGAGAGAAGAAGGTGAGTTAGGGTATGAGGAGCCTATTAAGAAGAAAATAAAAGCTAGCAAGATAGACGCAGTTGTACATATTGAGGAAAGAACTCCTAATGCCTCAAGCAAGAGAGTTTCATTGGCACCAGCTAGCCAACATAAAGAAACTAGACCAGGTAAGGTCAAAGTGACAGTGAAGCCTAGAGTAACATCTTCTTCTATGGAAAAGTTGAAGATCTAGCTTATAACTAATGAAGAGGTGAGAATGAAAATGAATACTTGTGCTCAGAAAAGGTCTACATCCCAAAGGGTTGCATCATTATTTACTTCTCGCCCTTTAGTCAATATAGTTATAGTAAAGAAAACATAGGGAAAAAATCATATAGCCCTAGATGAGAGTTCTGAACTAAATGAAGAGAAAATCAGGGAACATATGGATAAATTAGGTGCCATGATGGAACAAATCAAAGAGAAGAAATCTAAGGAGAAACCCATGGTACAGCTAGTGGTGGAAGAAATTTTGGATGCAGGGTCAATTCCTATAGATGTTGAAGAAGAAGAATTCATAAGAGGAACACTCACCCTAGAGGCGAGAAACCTTGAAATACTTGTGAAAAAGGAAGTAGGGGAAGCTGTAGTTCCCATTAATGATGTTTTTATTGAAGACACATTTTATTCCCAAATCCTACTAGGAGATGGTGAAAATGATGTTGAACAACTGTAGGTTTTTGAGGAGACAAGAGAAGACCGAGCTGACGTTGAAAATATGGAGCCTTCACAAACTTTGGATGGTGGGGTGAGGAGTGAAGAGAACCTTGATATAACAAAACATGAAGAAGGTGATGCCCTGGAGGTTGATACTGAGCACTGGCTGGATAGGAAAATATAATTCTTGCAAGTCAAGAGACAGTGTTGAATCCTGATTGTAGACACCTAAAAATGACCTAGGCCTGCAAGCTTCATTTTTACCACTTTCGTCCTAGCATAATTAAGTCATTTAATTATGTCCTTGGTCCACATTTGACTATTGATTAAATAATTCATAATTATTTAATTAATTCATGTCATTTGTTCCTCATAATTATTAAATAAATAAATTTTATTTATTTATCTAATACGTCATTAATTATTTAAGTCTTCCTTTAATTAAATAAATTTCTTAATTTATTTAATCTCCCTTTTGTCATTCATTTCTCCTTGATTATTAAATAAATAAATGTTATTTATTTATCTAATACCTCATTAATTATCTAAGTCTTCCTTTAATTAAATAAATTTCTTAATTTATTTAATCCCCCCTTTGTCATTCATTTCTCCTTGATTATTAAATAAATAAATGTTATTTATTTATCTAATACGTCATTAATTACCTAGGTCTTCCTTTAATTAAATAAATTTCTTAATTTATTTAATTCCCCTTTGTCATTTATTTCTTCTTGATTATTAAATAAATAAATTTTATTTATTTAATTACGTCACTAATTAAGTCCCCTTCTTTTAAAATTAAATAGATTCTAATTTATTTAATTTTTGTCCATTTCCACTATAATTAAATAATTATTTTAATTATTTAATTATTCATTAGCCTCTTCTCTCATCAAATTAAATAAATTTTTATATTTAATTTAGCCCACTCTCTTGAATTTTGAATTAAATCATCATTTAATTCAAAATAATTCCTTTTGTCACATTCCTCTGTATTTAAATAATATCTTTATTATTTAAATTATTCACTGGTCACCTGGAGTAAATAAATTTTATTATTTAATTTCTCCAGCAACCTCTTTGTCCGTGCCAATCTTATCTCTTGACATTTCATTTAATTTCAGCCCTTGATTGAATTATTTTATAATTCAATCTCAACCCTTCATCCTTATCATTGCCCTAATTTTGACCTAACCCTATTTCACACTGCAACATTCAATCTTGACCATTGATTCTAGGGTATTTGTCATCTTCTCATCCTGGCCACACATTCAAAATTGCAGTTTTTATAAAATGGCAATTTTGTTCTTATTTATCCATCTCATGCTCATTCTGTCAACTTAGGTTATTATTATTGTCATTTGCAGTCATTGTCATTTTAGTCTATTGTGAGGTCATTTCTTTTATATAAATCCTTCAACACTTGCATAGGGCTTTGTCATTAGTCTAGGTGCTCATTTGAAATTTGAGGGCATCTCTATTTACTGCAAGCTAGGAGGTGTAACAAAGGTGAAGCATGGAAAATGAAGACTTAGGGTAACTTTGTTCCTTTTTGTTTTCATATTTATTTCCTTTGTACTTTGTTACTTCAATGGATTTTTAATGTTATTGTGCTAACCCCTCTAACTATTCTGAGATTTTCCCTTGATTACATTGGTGAACCCGACGTCGTTTTTTTTTGTTTTTCGTACGATTTTTTGTTGTTTTCTGTCATTTTGCAGGTACAGGTACGGATCGCCGCAAGTGTTTTTTTTAAAAACATTGTGACGCATTTGATGCATCGCGACGCATCTGAGAACACTAGTGCCACAATCGCTCTGACAAGCTGCAACCGCTGACCAGAACGATGCATCTGTTTTTAACAGCCGCATTCGAAGACCCGAGCGATGCATTTGCTCTGCCGCACCGCATCTGTCTGGTAAATTTTTTTTCTAGTTTGTAGGTTCTTATTTTCGGATTTTGGGTTTTTCTGATTTCTGGTTTTCTAATTTTCTTTTTTTTATACTCTTTTTATTCCTGAATGTTCGCTAAGATTAGATTTTGTGTTACTAATCCTCTCTTGTAGCGTGTGGTGATCTCCATTCGTGTGTTTTCTGTTTCGTACGGTTTTTTTTTGTTGTTTTCTGTCATTTTGCAAGGTACATGTACGGATCGACGCAAGTGTTTTTTTTAAAACATTGTGTCGCATTTGATGCGCGTGACGCATTGGAGAGGAAGAGAGGCTCGCGCTCGACAAGTCAAAATAACGACGATAACACGTCGACGCAGTTCGAAGACCGAGAGCGATTTTTTTACGACGCATCCTCTGTAAATTTTCTTTCGGTTTTGTCATTTTGATTTTCAGATTTTCGGGTTTTTTTCTGATTTCTGGTTTTCTGGTTTTCTGTTTTTCCTGTTTCCTTTTTTTTTTCCTGCATGTTAACTAGATTAGATTTTTCTTGTGTTACTAATCTTTTCTTGTAGCGTGTGGCAATCCTCATTCGTTTGTCAAAGACCATTTGCATAAGAGACTACTAATATTCATTGTTTGCAGATTCACATGTCAAAGAAGGAATAACAAAACTTTGTGCTTGTTTTTCTTAGAGTAGAAAACATTTGAATTTGGTGCATATAAAACGAAATCATGTATTTTATGCTTGATTGTGATTGTGGAATGGTAGGTGAGTATGCTCTCACTTGGTGAAAACCTTGTGATCAGAAAACCAGACCCATTCTTTTCTATTATTATACCCTTCACGATTTGGTATATCAGAGTATCCTCTCCCCTTGCGCATTCGTGCGATCCTGGGTGTAAGAGAAACGGTTACTGACTCTAGAACTTGGGCCTGTTCTAGTGGGAAAAAGTACTCACCCCAGGACGACTCAGACCGGTAGCACCCTGACACTGAGGGACTTCCAGCCGGTATATAAAAGTGGGTTCTTGGGGAAAGCCCAAGAATCACAAGCGTGGTTTCGACGAGATGGATCCGAAAGGGGACTCTCGCCGCATGGATCATGCCCCATGAACAGAATGCCCGAATTAAACACCTCTTGTCTTAGTGTCCAACCGTTCTATTGGCCGTTGCTTGGTATAGTGCAAGGTACAGTATCATGCTCGAAGATACTCACTACTGATCCCCTTGAGTAGAGATAGCAATTCTTGGGATGTCACTACCCAAAGAATCTGAATTTGGTGTGCTCGAATGACGTTAATGAGCCGTGGAGGGGAGCCAATGCCACCAAAATTCTAAGCTATCCGCTCTCGAGAAGGAAAGGTGTTTATCACCGATCCGGGGTAATAGGTGAGCTATACCAAGTATAAAAACCCTTGGCCTAGTGGCCTTTTTAGGATCGTGCTTATCTGATGTGTGTTTGGTTACTTCTTAAAAATGTTGTGTTTGTCAAGTGTATTCTGGTTCTGTCACAGCTCAAACAAAACATTCATCAAACAAGTCAAAACTTCCATCAAAACAACACAAAAATCATGTTGAAACTGAACTGAGTCGCATCTGTCGAACCGCAACTGCTTTACTGCAACACAACTGCTTTGATAAACCGCATCTGAAACTTAGAACAACGCATCTGTAGGCGTCGCGACGCATCTGACAAATTAAAAGCCACATTTTCTTAACCGAGTCGCATTTGATAGTCAGAAAGCCGCAATCTATAAATCGAACCACATTTGTTTAACTATGACGCATTTGCTAAACTGTGACGCATCTGCCTATCAAAAATTAAAACTTCACAGCCGAAACCTGAGGTCTTCAAACTGTCAACCAAATTTCAAACTCTATCACCAAGAAGACTCTGTCAGAAACCTAACTTGAAATTGCTCAAAGTCTTGACCATTAGTTTGCATTAGTCACCATAGGTTTCATACCTCATTCCTGTTTCGTTGCATACATTTGACATTAGATTGTCCCTAGGTTCACATTTTGCATACTTAGGATTAGGAAAATCTTAAGCACACCTTGGTAAAGTCATTGCTTTCGAAATTAGACCCTTTTGGACCAAGTTATCAAACCTCCTTTTAGTCATTGTCCTCTTTTGTGAGATTTCTTCCAACTCAAAAGTCTAGTTAGGAAGACTCACTAGTCACTTAGATCTTGTCAACTTGTCATTTACAACAAAGTCCTTTAGCAGTCCAAATCGAAAACAAAGAACAAGCTTAGAAGTGCTTAGATAACCTTATCTTACATTGCATACACATTGCATACCTTATTCACAAAAATCCAAAAACATTAGTCATTCTAGTTTTCATCTTGAACCTTAGACTTCACATAGTGTCATACTTGCATTTAGGCTGTCATTCCTATTTGAGCAATCTCATTTATGGTTGAAACCAGACTTCAAAAACAAAAGAGACAAATGGAAAACTTTAGACAAGACCCCCCATTTACTGCCAATAATCCTCCATATGACTCAAGCTGGACCTTGTACGACCCATTTACCAATCTAGACAATCAACCTCCAACAACAACGCAAGCCTCGTCAAACAGTACATTCGACCTCTACTTGCAAAGAGATGAAAATGGTCAACTACTTCAAGAACACATAGAGGCATTGACACAAGACCCAGAGGCCTATCAGATGGCTGAAGCAATAGCTCGTCAGGACAGAGATAGATTTGTAGCCATGCTCTTGAGTGAGGGAGCTAAGTTACCACCAGGATTTGATGCCAACACACTAAATTTGACACTTCATGACCCTAATGCCAATAAAGCACATAACATGTCACATAGTGGTCAACTTTCGAATACTACGAGCAATACTTCCTTTGAGACCACAACGACAATAAATACCACTCCCAACATCCCAAACACCTCCAACACAGTAAATGCTACATCTATTGGGGGATCACAATCATCTACAACATCCACAACACTACCCCAATCGGATGGAACCACTCTTGGCTCCTCAACAATGTGGGAAAATTATTCCAATCCTCTTTTTACCGCGACGGTAAATACCACGGGGGCATCATCAAGTCACCACAATCCCCCTTTGACAACTACATCTACTACCAGGAACACAACTTCGACAAATCCGTTCAGTAGTACTTCACAAAATCCTTTGGGAGGAGCCACAGGACGTATCTTTATTAAAGGACAACAACAAAACGTTAACACGACAACACAGTCAAATGTCATTACCTCCCAAGGTACAAACACAAACGTCCCCCTTGTACAAAACCAACAATTTACACAAGGTGGCCAAATAACACAACCCATGACATCATTGACACACCATAACAGTCATGGTCACAACATCCCCCAAATAACGACACACATGGCTGGGGGACACATCCCAACATACTCATCCAACATTCATACTCATCAACAGGCACCAAATCATAACTTCCAATACCAACAACACACGTCATATGTACCACAACAATCTGTACCACCACAATACACCAACACTCACGCACACCAGACGGGAACACATGGTGTACCAAGCAACCCAACATACGGAAACATAAACGACCCTACCATAGATGAACTCAAAGCAAGAATGAGGGATATGGAGAAAACTATGCAAAACATGTACATCTCAGGCAGGAAATCAGACATATCATATGACCTGGATGTATACCCATTTGACACGAACTTATACATGCCTGCATTTCCACCAGGATACGTGTCACCCAACTTCACAAAATATAGAGGCAAGACAAATCCCATTGAACATGTTCGTGAATTCGCAACCAACTGTATGGATATCGCCTACGAACCAACATACTTGATGATACTTTTTTCCAAAAGTTTGGCGGGTCAAGCCCTTGAATGGTTCTCAACTCAAAAAGATATCTAGACATGGGATGAGCTCAAACGAAAATTCATACGCAATTACGCCTACAACATTGACATGGACACCTCTATTACTAGCTTGTGTAATCTCACGCAAGAAGACTCGGGTGAGACATTTATTCCATTCTTTCAAAAATGGAGAAGCCTCGCTAGTCGATGTCACATTGACATTCCTGAAAGGGAAAAAGTCGACATGTTCGTCCAAACACTTATAGGACCCCTAAAATTCGCATTACAAATACATTGTTGCACAAATTTCACAGAATTAGTGGAAAAGGGAGTCCAAATTGAGAAAGCCCTTATTGCAAAGGGAGAACTGAGATATGGTTCCAAAAACACAAACACCAACCCACCCGCTGACAAAAACAAATATTGGGTCAAGAATAAACATGTTACAAATGACGGTGTGGTAGACGCCAAGACTGCAAGTCCTGTATTGGCCCTGAAAGGGGTTCAACAACAAAACAGACCAACAACGACATCGACACCTCCTCCCAATACTTCTTCAAACAATCAAAGTGGTCAAAACAGTCAAGGACAATATCGTTCGATGAGACAATTTCCTAGGGGTCGCACATACACCCATTTGGGTGAACCCATTGAAGATGTCCTTAAGAAATGCATCCAACATGGGGTCATCACACTTCCGAGAAATAAAACCATATGACCCAGGACAATTCAAACCAGCATGGTGGAATGATAATGCACTTTGCGAATACCATCGAGTCAAGGGGCATACAACCTCTAACTACTGACAACTGAAAAACATCATACAAGACCTTATCGAAAATCGCACCATCGAAGTGGGTGGATCGCAATTCAACTCCAACTTAGACCATACTATCCACAAGAATCCACTGCAGGATCATGGTTCCCATAATGCTTCCACTTCAGGTTCACAAAACCAAGCTAACTTCGCCCGAGTCAAGTACGATTATTCTAGTGGACCAATTATAAACAATGTCCGAACTGAAGATGGGTACATCAATACCATTACGGTCAAGAGAGCACCCCAGTGTAATGCTACTACTCGCAGTGGCAAGGTCACTATAGCTGGTCCGCCTCCTCCTAGACAAGCCAAAATCACAATACCGGGCCCATCGGCTAAACAATCACAACCTGCTACATCGGCTAAACAACCAAAACCTGTCTCAACCCCACAACAGTGGAAACCCAGAAGCGAGTTCAACCTCATTGACCAACTAGGAAAGACTCCCGCGCAAATATCTATCCTTGAGCTGCTTCGCATCTCTCCAGCACACAAAGAAATCCTAGACAAAACTCTCTTAGAGTCGTCGGTCCCTAAGGACATCGATGTCAATCAGTTTGAAACTATGGTGGGATATCTCACCACGCCGCACCATGTCACCTTCTCGGATCAGGATTACTCATCATCTAAAACCAACCATAATGACACATTACACATAGAAGTTTTTGTCCACAAGCACAAGGTTAGACGGGTTTTAATAGATGGCAGAGCAGGGTTGAATATATGCTCCCTCAAACTGGTTAAGGCTCTTGGGTTCTCTGATGCGTGCGTAGACCCAACGAAAAGCATAGTGATCAAAGCATACGATGACGAGGAACGCTCTTCAAGGGGTGTTATCTCCCTCCCTATCAGAGTGGGACCAGTCATTGTAGACACAACCTGCCAGGTCCTGGATTTGGAACTACCATATAACATTTTACTTGGCCGTCCATGGATCCACGCTTTAAAAGCCGTTCCGTCAACATACCACCAATGCCTCAAGTTTCCTTTTGACGGTACAGAAGTCACCATATACGGAGACCCCGACCCTTTCCAATATTGTACCAATTTAAGGGGTATCTCCGAAAACTGAGTACCTATTAATCGAGAAGCACCTGACTCCTCGTCATCCAAGTACATCGACCCCTCCACACTCACGTCATCTTCCACATCCGCTCCATCCACGTCTTCCGCCATACCACCACCTTCCACCAACCCTAAGACTGAATCAACTGTCAAAATCCAGGACCTTGGCTGTGGAGAATTCAAACTGCACACAGCATACAGCATAACAACAATGCCTAGATCTCCCAAGGACTATGGTCGGCCATGTTTCCGAATGGAACCTCAGGAAACCTTCATAGTCCCACCAAATACAGTTTTTATCAAGTGGGGAGACATGAGTGAGGAAGACCTTGCTGACATCACAGGATGGATCTATAAGGATGCGGTCACATTACCCCCATTACCAGTTCAAATATATGGCAAAGGTTATGACTTCATGAAGGCTAAAGGCTACGATGGTACTAGTGGCCTAGGAAAAGACAAAACAGGCCGAAGGGAACCCATAGAAACTTTTCAAATTCTGAAGTATCTTGGATTAGGGTTTGGATCACTTGCCCATGGCGATCGACGTACCTCTGGACTTTTAAATGAGCGAGTACATGCTTCTGACAGTGTCGAGACTACTAGGGAACCCCTCACCGAAACTGACTCCCACGAGTGGGAATTTGGCTCAGAACGATCCCTAAGTGACTGTTGTCTTGATGATTTGTTTGTCGAACCAGGGGAATTGACCTCTGAACAACGATTTTGGCAAACATTCAAAATTGAACAGGCACCAAATAGTCAAAGCCCTAATACCACTTCCCATAAAACACAACAGCCATCATCTGACCCCCCTCAGTCTAATCTATCCGAAGTGTCAGACGACATTGATAACCAGGGCTCTAAAACCTTCACTCCTTATTACGACAATGAATATGACACTAGTGAAGGAGAATATTGGATAGAGTCCGATGTAGAGTTGGATGATGATAACCTCATCTACAATATCAACGAATCCATCTGCATGCTGTCTGCATCCTCACCCCAGTTCACTAGCTTTGATGATGGCATCTCTTTAGTTTACCCAGAACTAGTCGATTGGGACCAACAAGGACCACCAGTTCTGGACACATTCCAGAATGATGAGGCCATTGCCGAATTCATGGGATTAAGAGAAGGCATACCAAGTGGGGACCACAAATCCGGTTTTCCATTGATTTAGATTGCACCGCATACTTCGGTGAGACTGTTCAGTCCTCTAGTCGCAAAAGTAAAAATAAAGTAAAAAATGAAACGTCTCTAGGTGAAAACCGAAAGGCACCTCTTGACGATAAAATAGTAAAAATAAAGGACGAATCTGCGGGTGAAAACCTCTCTGAGGCGCCCAAAGATGGAGGACTGGACTTTCTCCCCGTGCAACAGGAGAAATCGGCCATGCTTATTGAGGACACAATAGAGGATAACATTTCAACTGCAGAAGACCCCAAGATGGTCCTATTTGCGGCATCATTGACTGAGGAAGAGAAACCAGAATTTCATAAATTCTTTGCAGAACGGAAAATCAACTTTGCATGGTCCTACGCTGACATGCCAGGATTGGACCCCAAACTGGTTCTGCATCATCTTCCACTATTACCCAATGCTAAACCAGTCAAGCAGAAGTTGCGCAAAATGCACCCTCAAGTTGCTCTATTGGTCAAGGCTGAATTAAAGAAATTATTGGATGTCGGATTTATAAGGTCTATAGATTATGCTGAATGGATTTCCAACCTAGTGTCGGTGACAAATCCAAATGGACTAATTCGAGTATGTACAGACTTTCGAGACCTAAATAAAGCATGTCCAAAGGACGACTTTCCTTTGCCCAACATTGACATCATAGTTGACCTAACTGCAGGACATGAGATGCTATCCCTCATGGATGGTTTCTCGGCTATAACCAAATCCGCATTGCTCCTGAGGATCAGCACAAAATAGCATTTACATGCCCATGGGGGACGTACTGTTGGAACGTCATGCCCTTCGGTCTTAAAAACGCAGGTGCCACGTATCAAAGGGCTATGACCACGATCTTCCATGACATGATGCAAGTATAATGGAAGATTATGTAGATGACCTATTGGCCAAATCGGCAACTAGGAAAGACCACTTGAGGGTACTCGACATAATTTTCAAGAGACTTGAAGAATACAAAGTTCGGCTAAACCCTAAGAAGTGTGTCTTTGGGGTCACATCAGGAAAACTATTGGGATACATAGTTTCCCGAAGAGGCATAGAGGTCGATCCGACAAAGGTCAAAGCAATTATAGACATGCCTCCGCCCAGAGGGATCAGTGAACTCAGAACTCTGCAGGGTAGAGTACAATCTATTCACCGTTTCATAGCCCAGTTGGCGGATAAGTGCCATCCGTTCCAGTACCTAGTTGCGCAAAGGTGTCTCCTTTGTATGGACGGATAAATGTCAATAGGCCTTCCAGCAAATCAAAGATTATCTGATATCAACACCAGTCCTCATGCCGCCCATTCATGGAAAGCCTTTGATTCTATACATCTCAACTACCAGTTCAACACTGGGGGCATTGTTGGCCCAAAATGATCATGAAGGGAAAGAAAGAGCAATCTACTACATCAGCCGAACACTGATAGGTTATGAGTTGAATTACACATACATTGAACGTGCATTCCTCGCGGTTGTCTTTGCAGCCCAAAAACTAAGGCATTATATGCTCAATCATCAGACACAACTGGTGGCCAAGATTGACCCATTGAAATACCTCTTAAGTCGAGCAGCGTTAACAGGCCGGTTGGCAAAATGGGTCATGATCCTAAGTGAGTATGACATACAGTATGTTGAGCGCAAAGCAATAAAAGGGCAAGTAATAGCAGATCAACTAGCAGACGCACCAATTCAAGCCACTCATCCATTAGTAACTGATTTTCCCGATGAGTCCATTTTTCATGCGGAACCGGCAGGACCATGGAAACTATATTTTGATGGGTCTCATACTGGTCATGGCTCAGGCGCTGGATTCCTGTTTATCACACCACAGGGTGATTCAATTCCTAAATCATTTCGGATTGCTTTCCCTTGTACAAATAACATTGCTGAATATGAAGCACTAGTCACAGGTCTCAAGTTAGCAATCAAATGGAAAATTCAGACATTGCTTGTATTCGGGGATTTCCAGCTCGTGATCAACCAAGTGAATGACGACTATGAAACAAAGGACAAGAAGTTGCTTCCCTACAAGAGGATGGTGGACAGTTTCTTGACCTACTTTCAATCGATTTCTTTTGAGAAAATCCCCAGGGCACAAAATAAGGCAGTCGACGCAATGGCTACTATTAGTTCTCTCTTAGATATCCCTAAAAATGTGTCACAATTTGAGTTCCTTGTAGAACAGCTGTTGATACCGGCATATGATATCCCAGAGTTAGAAATGGTTTGCGAACTTGTTGGTCCCAACTCTCCTTGGTATCAGGACATTTATGAATATCTCAAAACTCAAACCCTTCCACTGAACCTATCCAATAACCAAAGGAAGTCCTTCATTAGGAAATTAGCAAGGTATGCCATTGTCAGTGACACCCTCTACCGCCGTAGTTTCGACGATACCCTCCTTAGATGTCTTGAAACCGATGAAGCATGTACGACCTTACGAGAAGTACACGAAGGTATATGCGGATCTCATTCGAGTGGTCCTACGCTAGCTAAGAAACTGACGAGACTCAGGTATTATTGGCTGACAATGGAAAAAGATGCAATTGAATATGTCTGGACTTGTCGCAAATGTCAAATACACAGTGACTTGGTTCATGCTCCAGCACAGGAACTCCGGCCCATCACTTCTCCTTGGCCCTTCGCTCAATGTGGACTCGACCTCATGGGTAAGATTCATCCAACCTCATCCAACGGCCATAAATTCATTATTACTGCCACTGAGTATTTCACAAAGTGGATTGAAGCCATCCCGTTGACATATATTACCGGCAAACAAATATCAAAATTCATCCTTAATTACATCATTTGTCGGTATGGCCTTCTGCAGTCCATCATCACCGACAACGGACGTCCGTTCAAAAACCAAGACGTACGTGAGTTATGTGAATGATTCCATATCCAACACCACTTTTCATCTCCATACTACCCTCAAGGAAACGGCCAAGCCGAGGCGTTGAATAAAACCATTGTCAAGATCCTAAAAAAGACTGTCAATGACGCTGGCCATGACTGGCACATACAACTTAACCCTGCTCTGTGGGCTTACCGAACAAGCGTTCGTACGCCTATAGGAGCTACCCCATTCACCCTAGTCTTTGGCGCTGAAGCCATCTTACCCATTGAGGTCGAAATTCCTTCACTACGAGTTTCCTTGAAGGGTCTAACTAATGAAGAGGAGTACCGAAAGTCACGCTTGCACGAGCTGGAAATGTTGGATGAAAGACAGAAAAACTCACTGAATCATCTCCAAGCATATCAGAACTTCCTTTGTCGTAGCTACAATAAAAAGGTTATGGTCAGAAAGTTTGACATTGGCGACCTGGTTCTCATGCAGAACCCTAAGAACCAAGCAGACAGAGAAAAGCCAGGAAAATTTGAACCAAGCTGGCTGGGTCCATATATTATCATATCTTCTTTTGGTTCTGGAGCATATCAACTGGCAACTCCAGATGGAGAACAGTTGACTGAGCCCATCAACAGTTTACACCTCTGAAGGTTCTACGCATAGCATCAGAGGACAAAGCTGAAGGCCCTAAAAATACAAAAATAAAATAAATAAAATAAAATAAAATAAAATCAAAAAATCATGAAAATAGTAAAGAGAAAAATAATTCATCTAATGGTGAAAACCTAGCAAACAGGCACCATGCGTAATCAATCATGGCTCTGCCATCTACTGTCACTTGGTCTAAACTTGGCTTAGGATGAAAGGTATCTTCACCACTATTCCGCAAATTGCCATCGCATCCTTCTCTACCTGTCATAGTGGATGAACGATTGACATCAGGTCCTGACGACTATCCATCTAGCAAGTCAGCAGCATCCCGTCCGCATTCTTTGCAAATGGATAAGTCTTAAACCTGACTAGGGGAAAAATGTTTACCATGCAACTGCAGTGGATGTCGCTCAAAAAGACAAAAACATCATAAAATGTCCTGAAAAAAAAGATAAAAACATCATAAAGTGTCCTGAAAAAAGACAAAAACATCATAAAATGTCCTGAAAAAAGACAAAAACATCATAAAATGTCCTAAAAAAAGACAAAAACATCATAAAATGTCCTGAAAAAAAGAAGAAGACAAAAACATCATAAAATGTCCTGAAGGAAACCAAACAAAGCATCAGACTGCTCGAAGCACACAAGCGCAGTGTTATCTCTTGTCAAAATCAATCAATCAGTCCATGTCATTGTCTGAACTACGTTGTCTCTGCACAGTTGCTACGTAGGCAAGACTCATACTTGAGTCCCCGAGACATTAGGTCAGTCCTTTTAGGTTTGTCAAAATAAAATCATGATGCAATCTTGGATCATCAAGATAAAGTCATTGGTCATGTCGAACTACGAGGTCTCTAAGTATATGACGTAGGCAAGTCCATCTATCGATGAGCCCCCGAGGCCGCACTAGGTCAGTCCATTAGGGTTCATGACACTACATTGGCACACACGTCAAAAATCTTCAATCATTTTCCACATAGGAAAATGCCTAAAACAGAGTAAAACAATCATTATATTCGGTATGACGATCTCATCAGCGCATCACTCATGTCATCGGGGCAATATCGGCATATTGTCAAACACAAGTCAAACTCGGTCAAAGCAAGTCAAATCATTATAAACTAGTCAAACTATCCAATTTTGGTTAAATCTTCAGATGAGTCCTGAACAATAACCTCTGTCATTTACACCTTAGGATGTGTCCTTCCTAGGCATCGTCATTGTCATTTCGGCATTTTGAGTGATCCTCTTGACATTTAAAAGATCACTCTTCCTGACATCAGTACTCTTCAGATGAGTCCTTCTGAAGAACTAACTCTGTCATTTATGCCTTCGGATGAGTCCTTCCTAGGCATCGGCATTATTTCGAGGAACCCCTTACAACCATTAGGGATCAAATTCTCTTGACATCGGCATAATTCAAGATGTGTCCTTCCTGAATTCACCAAGTCTCGACATTTTTCAAGGTCATCAAAACTTTAAACATTCAGACATCTCGACATTATCAAACATGGCATCTTGGCATCAGAACAATGGATATCCAGACGCACTTGGCAAACACTTGACAATTGTCTTTTCATCTTTTATCATGTTATTAGTTTTTCAGCGAGATCCCACTAAGCAGGATTTAGAGAAGCATCGACGTAGCATGACAATTGACACGCATGACTACTAGCTTCTCAGTGAGGTCCTGATCCTGGGATCTAGAAAAGCAACGACATATCATGATAGAGACTTTATTTTTGTAGTTCGACAATCATGTCACTAGTTTTTCAAGGATGTCCTGGAAACAGGATTTAGAGAAGCAACGACGTTTCATGATTTGTCCTTATCTTTTTATGCTTGTGGGTGATTATGACAAAAGGACTGGGGCAATCACACTCTTAGTATGAGTCATGATTATCCTTGTCTGTGACTGTTTTGTCTTACGTAATGGCACGACCTTGCACACCTTGATCTATGTCATATCATGGTGTTTGTTGACCATTACAACAGTTTGCCCAATGATGATTAAGAGCAATAAATATTAAAAGTCCTATAGTAAAGTTTTGAAGGATTTGGTCTAGGAATTAACATGCATTTTCATAGGGCTCATGTCTTCTCTTCTTCGATCTGGTCATCTTCTCTCATTAGTCTTGTCATCTTCTCTCGTCCATCCCACGATGATATCCTGTGACATCCAAAAACATAAGTGCATACATGCTCATATACATTGCATTAGGTCCATACATACATCATCCATGACATTAAATCATATACATAAGCACAAGCATTGCATTAACATAACCATTAGCATTGCATCTTTACATAAATACATCATGCACATTAACATAATCATATAAATAAGCATTGCATCATCATGGCACCAAAGATCACAAATAGACATCATAGTACATAAATGGCATTATAAATTAAGCATCATACATCATACATAGCATAATACATAAAGCATAGAAAATCACATAACACATGTAGGCCGCATCAAAACTGCATCATCATATAATATCATCTCAAAAATATACAATGTCACAGGATAGAGTCAATGGATATCCCAAAAATGGAGCTCGCAGGCTCAAACAATATAGTGTGTCACAATACAAATATGCCCTAGGGAAGGCTCTCATCATCTCCTCGGGGAGAAGAATGTGGCGGAGGCAACTCTGTCATGGGCGCTAAAACAAGGGATGGTCCTATAGTGGCCTGTGTCTGTGAAGATGAGGGAACTGCGAGTGAAGGCATCATTGTGACAGTATAGCACACCTGTGAGGTCACTGCGGCTGGACTCTGAGTGATAGAAGGATCTGTAACTGGTGGCTGTACCTATCCTGACCTCTGCACTGAACCAATGGAACCCTGACTATGCCCTGAATGGTGACTCGGAGTATGCCTGCGGGAGTGGTGTGACCTGTGACCCGAGGTGTGTCCTGTGGAAGTAGACCCTCAGGCTTACTAAGTATGGCTCACGGTACCATGACCTATGCCTTTGCACGATCTTCGTCACGTGACCCGAGGGACAAGGTAGGATCGATACCGGCTCGCGAAGCTGACGCTGCGCTCATAAAGGGTCTGTACTGCCCCAATTTGGTGCTCACACCTGGCGAGGCTCGAGCCATATCTCCCATCGGTCCACATGCAGGCGCGAACTCTATACACCCAACTGCGCTGCATCTGGCTGGATAACCGCTGATCCCACTCTACGGGCTACCTCGAGGCTGACGGGCGGCTGTGCCAAAGGCTGGCGTCTAATCTCTGGCGAAGATTACGCCCGCTCGTCTGGCTGTGGCATCGATGCGCCAAAAACTGAAACTGATATCTCCTCCTCCCCTCCACCATCGCCATCTCGGGGAGTCTCGGCTTTCATCACCCAGCATTGGCTACTCCCCTCATCGTCATCGCCGGCCTCCCCTCTTTTATTCTAGCCACCTCCACCTCCACCTCCTGTCTAGGCTGCTCCTCCATCTCCACCTCTGATACCCCGACATCCACCTCAACCTCCTCCTCTGGTACCCTGACATCCACATCCTCCGCCTCTCCCCTCAACTCCACATCCTCCTCCTGTCTCTCCCCCTTTGCCTCCTCCTGTCCCATCACCTCTGGCTCCCCCTCTTGTCTCCCATCGCCCTCCCCCTCCTGTCTGGGCTGCTCCTCACCCTCTCCCTCCTCACCAACCTCTGGGATGGCATCTAATGCCGCCCTCGCCACTCGTGGGCGTACCCTCCGGACCTGTCTCTTCCCAACTCACTGTCGCCTCTGCCCATCTCCGCCATCATCTCCTCCTCTGCCTCCATCTCTGCCTCCGTCTCCTCCCCTGCCTCCATCCCTGCCTCCATCCCCACCCCAGCCTCCATCTCCACCCCCGCCTCCATCATCTCCCCCCTCCCTCCATCCCTGCCTCTGCCTCCCCGCCTAGCTCGTGGCACCCGAGGAATGACTGACCGCCTGTCAACTGGTGCTGACCCGTCAGGATCTGTCAATGGCAAGGGTCTGTGTGCCTGCCACCATAGGTCATAAGCTAGCGTCGTACCTGGATCCGCTGCTCCGCCTCTCCAACCCCAGGCCTGGGCTACTAACCCATCTATCTGCTGTGTCGCAAAGGCCACTGGGATGGCTGGCCCCCATGCATACTCTCGGGAAGATCTGGCATACTCTATCGTCCCCATGGGCACATCCTGCTGCTTGCCGAACTGTCTCAACACATGCTGCGGCAAGTACATCTCAATGATCAAGGATGTCTGCACTATCCTGCCAATAAGGTATCTGTACTATCTGCAGAAGCTCAGATGCTCATCCTCATCATCCCATGCCTCACAATCCCTATATGGCCTCTAGATGAACGTCACCATGGTATCAATCCGATGCCGCCACCATCCTGTCTCGCCCATGTGGGTCTACTGTAATGCGCTGGCATAATAGTAGGAGTAGGGCATCCCCACGGCTAGCTGCGGTCTATCAATGGGAGGGCAGAATATGGCAATGTGCTCCCATGCCTAGATCATCATAAGGGTGGTCCCATAGGAGATACTCTCTCCTCTCCTGTACACGATGTCGTGAAGCTGGTGATATAGCATCCCTAGCAGGCAAGGACCCCATGCATAAACTGTCCTATCTCGCCTCATGCCGACCAGGACGTCCCCCCAACCAATCGGAAATCCATGTCCTCGTCGGTCAGGAACCAAAATGCCAGCAATCAGAGTTGCCGGGAATGCATCAAAGCGCCCATAGTGCTTTGCTAGGAAATCCCAATGGATCTCATAACCCTGAATGCCGAGTCCAGCACCTTGATCCTGGTAATATGCACGGAAAGTCTGCTCGCCATGACATGGATCGTACACAATCCGCTCCCCTCGAATAGGAATCCGGAGAATACGGTAGACGTCCTCCAAGGTAATGGTAGCCTCACCTGTCAGCAGGTGGAAGGAACAGGTCTCAGAATGCCATCGCTCGCACAGCGCCGTCAACAAACCCTTGTTCGCCCGAATGACGGGCATGAACGCAACATAGAATAAGCCTAGTCTCATCAATCGTCGCTGCTCTCGCGGGCCCAACTGATCGGCAAACCGAAAGGTGGTCGGTCTGCTCTCTCTAGTATAAATAGGGGCAAGCTGCCTCTGCAAAAAGATGAACAATGCATTAGCACCTTTTCGGACAACCGTAATCATCAGGAAGGCATCTAAGGTCAGGAAAATATCAAAACAAGTTTTATTAAGAAAACTGGCAAGCGTGTCGCAAATAAGCAATTGCATCGCGAAAATACGACTGCGTCATTATACATATCAAATGCATCAGGACATGTCAATTGCGTCTCTATATGACATTTGCGTCATGAAAATGTGCGGATGCGTTGCAACATTGCGAATGAAGCACGTAATTACAATTGCAACATTCAAATGATCAGTTGCGTTGTGACATAACGATTGTGACACTTTAGCGGTCAAATGCGACTCGGTAAGTCACTTGCGTCGCACAAATTATGAAATGCGGCGCAAACCGCCGGTGTGGCCCGTTTATGTGATGCACTTGCGTCGCAACGCATCAGATGTGTCGAACGTGAAAGCAATTGCGGCTTACGCGAACGCAAATGTGTCGCGGCACATTCGTTGACTACCCTAGAAAGCATGAAAAAACACGTAAAACGATTAAATTGCAAAGTAAGCTTAGGGTACATACCATCGGCTCTGAGCCCTCTGGTCGTCTGAAGGTCCTCACGATCTCTCCACGGTGCTCTGACACTAGAATAACCATCCTCGCTGTTGCGCCTTTCGCTCTGAGCTCTCAAGTTTCGCAAAGTGAATAGTAAAAGTGAATTGACTTTAACCCCTTTGTCAACCTATTTATAAGGTCAAAATGACATTTTTTTCAACCAAAGTCAATACTGGAGGCTCATTTCCACACCTTTGACCTCCCCGTAAGTTGCTTTAAACATGTCAGAATCTGAAACCGACTGTGCCATTGTTTTTCTAGTTATCAAATTGATTTATCGGGACCCTTTGCAAATTTTTCTGGCACCGACCCAAAATTTGAAAATTTCCTGAGGGGGCAAGGATACTCCGTACCTTCATTGGGGCATATTCTTGACTTGTTTTTCTTTGTCACAATGTGGCAAGCGACATTATGACAAAGAGGGGAAAAATGTAGACACCTAAAAATGACCTAGGCCTGCAAGCTTCATTTTTACCACTTTCGTCCTAGCATAATTAAGTCATTTAATTATGTCCTTGGTCCACATTCGACTATTGATTAAATAATTCATATTTAATTAATTCATGTCATTTGTTCCTCATGATTTATTAAATAAATAAATTTTATTTATTTATCTAATACGTCATTAAATTATTTAAGTCTTCCTTTAATTAAATAAATTTCTTAATTTATTTAATCCCCCTTTTTGTCATTCATTTCTCCTTGATTATTAAATAAATAAATGTTATTTATTTATCTAATACGTCATTAATTATCTAAGTCTTCCTTTAATTAAATAAATTTCTTAATTTATTTAATCCCCCTTTTGTCATTCATTTCTCCTTGATTATTAAATAAATAAATGTTATTTATTTATCTAATACGTCATTAATTACCTAGGTCTTCCTTTAATTAAATAAATTTCTTAATTTATTTAATTCCCCTTTGTCATTTATTTCTTCTTGATTATTAAATAAATAAATTTTATTTATTTAATTACGTCACTAATTAAGTCCCCTTCTTTTAAAATTAAATAGATTCTAATTTATTTAATTTTTGTCCATTTCCCACTATAATTAAATAATTATTTTAATTATTTAATTATTCATTAGCCTCTTCTCTCATCAAATTAAATAAATTTTTATATTTAATTTAGCCCACTCTCTTGAATTTTGAATTAAATCATCATTTAATTCAAAATAATTCCTTTTGTCACATTCCTCTATATTTAAATAATATCTTTATTATTTAAATTATTCACTGGTCACCTGGAGTAAATAAATTTTATTATTTAATTTCTCCAGCAACCTCTTTGTCCGTGCCAATCTTATCTCTTGACATCTCATTTAATTTCAGCCCTTGATTGAATTATTTTATAATTCAATCTCAACCCTTCATCCTTATCATTGCCCTAATTTTGACCTAACCCTATTTCACACTGTAACATTCAATCTTGACCATTGATTCTAGGGTATTTGTCATCTTCTCATCCTGGCCACACATTCAAAATTGCAGTTTTTATAAAATGGCAATTTTGTTCTCATTTATCCATCTCATGCTCATTCTGTCAACTTAGGTTATTATTATTGTCATTTGCAGTCATTGTCATTTTAGTCTATTGTGAGGTCATTTCTTTTATATAAATCCTTCAACACTTGCATAGGGCTTTGTCATTAGTCTAGGTGCTCATTTGAAATCTGAGGGCATCTCTATTTACTGCAAGCTAGGAGGTGTAACAAAGGTGAAGCATGGAAAATGAAGACTTAGGGTAACTTTGTTCCTTTTTGTTTTCATATTTATTTCCTTTGTACTTTGTTACTTCAATGGATTTTTAATGTTATTGTGCTAACCCCTCTAACTATTCTAAGATTTTCCCTTGATTACACCGATAATCTAGAATCCATGCCAGTGAATGTTAAAAATGTTCCCATTGCAGAGAATGTGACAAGCTAGGTTGAAAACGTAAGAGTAGAAGTTCCTGAGGGTACTGAAAACTAGGAACAAAGAAATGTTGTAGAGGTAGAGTATAATGAAGATGCACCTGATTGGTTAGTTAGGGAATTAGCTTCCCCATTGGAAGTGGAACTAGTACCTCTAGATATCAAGAGCTTAATGCAAGAAGTGGAAACTCCTAAACCTAGGCAAAGAGAAAAAAAAATTATGTAAAAGAATTCTCGATATAGCTACTCTAGTAGTAGATAAAAGAAGACATGAAATAACGCCTAAGGAGTACAAGGTGACAAGTATCAATGTTGAACATTCATTTTGGGGACAAGAATTAGAATAAATGAAGATGAATTTAGAGACAACTATCGCCAGGGTGCAAAAAAGTAAACAAAAGAAAAGAGAGATGAAAGAATAGATTGCATGTTTGGAAAATTTTATTTTATCATTAGCCCAATCTAGCCAAGCATAGGCTGAATTTCCTCATAATCCAGTACTCATGTCACAAGAGTAGGTGGATTCTATCACAACACTTCACCATTAAATGAGTTTATTTGAAGAATCGATGGAGTACCTGGTAAGACAGGAAGAAGAATTAATCACAAATGCAATTACGAAGTATAAAGAGGCATACCATTGGTGTGAAAAGTATAAAATATTAGAAGGAGAATATAGGTTCCATAGGAGAAAATTGATGTTGAAATATGAAGTTTAAAGGCTCTTATTCAAACAAATATCTAAGAATTGATAAGTGATTTAAAGATAATCACATAGAAGGAGGTTTTCATGTGTGGAAAATGGAAGAAATGGATAAATTGGGAAGGTGACACCTTGATTAAATTTGTATCTAAGGATTTGAGAAAATCATTGAGAAATGTAATAAATTGATTGATAAAGATCAAGGTTTCATTGAAATGCTAGCATGTCAAGGTTGTGATCCCTGGACGCTAGGACAAGATGGTAAAGAAGTAAAGGTTTTCAAGAATTGGCTTGAAAGTGTAAACATAGACCCTATTCATTCATTAAACTAGGAATTCATTGATGATATTATACAGTGCAAGAACACCATGATCAAATATAAAATAGAGAAGATGCAGAGGAATGCAAATATCCTCCAGATATCAGAAGATTATACCAAGCTCAAATACAACTGGAAGGTTGTTTAGGGAATTTAGAAAGAATGAATGTATCAATTATTGGCGGCTTTCCAAGAGTATCAACTAAAGAAAGGTCAAGAAGAGTTATCAGAATTGAATCCTGACACAAGGAAATAAATAATCGAATATCGAATACTAGAGGTGCGCATAAGGATATGTTGAAAATAATTATATAGGTTGTTCCAATCCCGATGGAGGTGTATTGTCCCAGAATTTGAAGAGTACCAATGGTCTTGTTTTATGCGAAGCGTTCATGTACCATAGCTTGGACTTGAAGACTAATGTTGATGAAGAAGTCAAAGCTTTCGCTTTTCCTAGAAGATTCCAATGACAACTAGTGTTTTCCACATGCTATTTTCTGATTTGTTATTTATGATTCCCTTTGATAGACTTAAGTTTAAAATTTTGGGGCCTTGTTCCTATAAAAGGTCATTTGATGCTTTACTTTTATTTTAGGTTTGAAATTTGTGGATGTCGGAAGAGCCAAAACTTCTTTAAGTTTTGTTATTTTTCCTATTTTATGAATCATTCTAGATTAAAAACTTGTATGCACATAAAAGCTAATCAATATCAAAGCTAATTTGAAATCTACCACCTAGTATGAAATATTTTGTAGCTGGTTGTTTGTTTAGCTAGACAAGATTGTATGCTGCACCATTTAAGGGTGCATATAGAACCTACGTGGTGTCCAAATTAAACCCCCTTCTTTAAAAGCTTGCACCATTATATTCCTAGCTTTGAAGCAATTTGGTGAAGTATAGAGTGGTTTGCTTTGATTTGGTTAATTCTTGGGGCATGCATGGAGAATACCTAGGAGCAATTTTACTTTTCAAGTATTTTTAATGCTTTGTTTTAGATTAGATGTTTAAATTTTAGAAAATGTTGCAAAAAAGAGATGAATGAATGAAAATTTATTACAAATATTTCATTTCCATTATATTATTGAATGCTTAAAGCTAAATCTACTTAAGTGATAGCAAGGTTGTTTGAAATTCATGAAATATTATTACATATTTGTTGATTTCATGAACCTATTTGATGACTGAACTGAGAATATCTCTCACCAAACCTTATGATTCCTTATCGAACCAGAAATTACCATTTACCCCTCGTGATTAATAGCATTTTCAGAACAAACCTTGAGTGAACCTAGTATGGTCAAGACCTGACTTAAACAAGCCTTGGGATTAAGTTGAGTCAACTTGAGAGATTTAGGTTGCCCCAGTTCATTCTTTTGAGTAAAGATAGGTTTATGTGGTTTGTCTATGAGGATTTATCTGCACTGTTGGTGTATGACTAACATTATGATCAATAATCCCCTTCCTTAGCCAAGATCTATTTTTACATATATTTTTGGAGGCAATTTAACATTCAAAATTCAACTTGCAAATGTCAACTATCAAGATCCAATTTTTGAAAAATTAAATAAATTCATATAAATACCTATTCTTTTCATCTTTTGAAACTAGAAAACAATTTGGAGAACTTATGATCAAGCATTATTGTCAAGAGCATTTATGAGCAACATTATCAGTCATTTATCGCAATAATTTAAGATCCAAACATCATGTCAAAGTTTATGTGTGTTCATGTTACCTTGTGAAGGTTAACATTGTTGTAGGTCTTCAATCATTCAAGCAAGCAAGATCCAAGATATCTTGAAGATATTTGTATTTCTTTAGTCCTTCAAGGAAGCCGTTGAAGGGTGGTGAGTTGCAACAATTTTTTCATTCATAATTTCCTTCCTTTCCATTAAGGTTTTCATCATTGACATTTCCATTATGAAAGTGGGAACACTATCATAGGGTTTGACTGAGGTAAACCCCTATATGGCACAACATTTCCCCCATTTTGTGAATGTGAAAGTTATAGGTTTAAGAGGATTGAAGAGAGCTTGAAGATTAATTTTTCATTGTTGCATTTATTGTCATCAAATTTGTCAAGACATGAAAACTCAATTGAAAAATTGATTTATGACATTCTGACAATGGGACAAATGGGAAAAAAAAGTTTAGATCCTATTGGTGTTTTTTCCTGTACACCCATAGAATTCTCTAAAGAGTAGCCAACTCCTATAATCAATAATCCCTATGATGAGTGGCCAACTTAATGAGTAAAGGGCTTTAAGGACTTTACTCCTTCACTTCAGGCTCTGTGGGACCTAGGAGGGTGTTCCTAATTGTGATCATTTTGTACTATTTGATGGAGAACACTTCAATGCACAAATTAATTCTTGTAATTTTGCAAATAAACATAAATCCAATAAATATTTTTCTAATATTTGAATAAATGACCATCTATTTACTAGGAACGAGAAGGTATCTCAAACACATGCTTCATGATTAATAGATTTTAAATGAATTGTATCCTCATTTTAAATTCATGGTCGGGTAATTCATCAATACTTTCAATTGAAAATATTTCTAACAAATAGACCAGTGTCTCATCAATTGGGAAATGAAGTCGAACATGCAATAACAAATAATACACAAATCCTTTAACTCTGATAATAATGGACTATTTTCACAATGCCTTGCAGTCTAAAAACTGACAATTCCTAAAACATGACTTCTTATCAAATCCTTTGCAAATTATCACAAATCTGTAACCCTGTCCAAGCATTTAATTAACTTTTTAAGTCAAAGCAGAAATGGGGATACACATTCAATTGAACATTTGATGATAAAAGAAAATACCATTGATATTTCATTTATAATTTGTAGAAACTTACAATAGGAGAGTAAATTTTTCAGGGATAAGATTTGTTTTGGTATCAGTGATTTGCATAAAACTATTTTAATATCATTACATATAAGATTCAAAACCAAGATGATTCAATTGTCCTATTCATTAGCCTTCTTTCTACACCTAATTTCTACCTGGACCGTATACTAGACTCAAAAATTTAGAACCCTTTGCAATGAGCCATGAAATCCTCTTTTAGCACAAGGGAGCAACAAGCATCCGGCTCAAATGCAATTACATTTCTAGATTGTTTCATTTCAGCACCAATTTGAATTTCATTTCAAAAATCCCCACATGGTCACATGCAATCATTTGTTGAGTATGGGGACACAAAACTGATAAACACCATCAAAAGGAAAATGTTGATATAGCCAAAATTTCCTTTAACCAATAGCTAGGCTTTGCATTCCATGTCCAAATTGCCTCGAGTGTCCACAGTTAGCATGAAAACCAAAAAAACAACATATGCAAGGAAAAGAAGAAAACCACCATGACAACTTTATCATAATCACAAAATTACAAAACCCACAAACCATTTCACTTAACCAGAAGAAGAACCAATAATAGAACCAGACCCATGGTACACACGCCCACTACGCATCTTTGTAGGAGGCGGGGAAGAAACTTTCGCTCCATCCTCATCTTTATTGTTACCAGGCACAACCATCACACCCACTCAGAGTTTCTATCGCTGTTAGTGGGACCGATATTGCCTCCACCCCCAGGGCTTCCAATTGATTTAGTATCATAAAATACTGATGATAACCCGAGTCTATTTATGTTGCACTGTCTCAAGGGCTATTTGTGATGGCAGTTGGGGAGCTCTGTCTTCCATAGGAGCCTTAGCCACACCTTATTTTTCTTTGCACTCCTAGTACGAACCGTGTAGGCTCTTTTCCTTTCTCCTCTACCTTCTCTGTAGTGACACCTTGGTTTCTCAACCTACTGCTGCATATTGTAGGAACAAATGAAGACTTCTCACTAGGGGATTTCTCCTCCATGATTGGAATCTATTCAGGTACATTCTACTCACATTCTGGTACATTTCCATGGGGCTTTTGCATGTTGAACCTTGGAGACCTTCTTACTAGTAATGTAGAAGTAACTGGCTTGATCATCTTCTCTACTCAATAGCTTCATAGACTCGCAATGGAACACTCTTCACTCTCCGCATAAATTTCAAAAAATGCTAACTATTGATTAAAATGGTGAAAATGGCAACCATTCAATCTGTATTTATCAAGCAATTTTGATGGTGTTTGATCATCGATTTTGGTGTCACATGCTCAAGGAATTAATTAATCACTAGCATCCATTTCATCACCATTAATAACCTAGGTACTTGGAGATTTGTGTATCATTCCTCATAATAGTTGGGAATTAATTTCTCGCACACACCAAGACCCAATTAATCGCTCCTAAAGAGAACACACCATTAATGCTCACTGGTTGTAGAGAAAAATGGATAACACATGTTTGCTTCTAATTTTTAAATGTTGGTCATCGATTTCAGAATGAGATAGAGGATCGAGCAGCTTAGATGAGGTCAAAAAAAGTTTGAAAACCCAAGACCATAGCTTGTCATCCTCTAGCAAATAAGAACTCGCTGACTGGGAGCCACGTCATTCATTCCACGGGCTCCACCATACTCTACAAAATGGCCAAGAAACTCCACATGTCCTCCTTTGGTGTACCTTGCAATATTTCCAGTGGGAATTAATTAAATGTTGCGAGGTGTGCAATGAATGCCCAGGATTAAATTCTAACTTTTCATAATAGTCATCAATCTCCTCATAATCAATCATTGAATGCTTGTACAAGGGTCAGGCCCCACATGGCAAGGACACACATCAGAATGTCGCAGACCTCGCATGTCTTATGATAGCTATGCATTAATTCCTACACGGTGTGTGATGGATGGTGAGGATTGAATCTTTGACTCCAACGGGCCATATTCCTGCACATTCCAAATGTTAGTCTTAAGACGGGACCATGACTAGGCTGGCAACAATCAAACCCTTGAGGAAAATGACTTAAGTCCTTTTAGAAATGAAATATTTCTCCCAACTCTATAAGCATTTGGTGTGGGACAATGCGCGGGGTGATCGTCTCTCCTAAACTAAAGGGGTTGGTAACTAAATGCATTCAAAGGCTCAAGTGATGACTAACTTGAATGGTAACCAGTGGGAACAGGTCAATGCAAAATTATAATGTTGAAGGGTTTTAGGATAGAACATTTATAAGGTAAGGGTACACAAACCAAAACCTTAGCCAATCCTTGGACAAATAGCTTGACAATCATGATCCAAGTCATGATTTTCTCAAATTTTTGCAAGAATTTTGGGAGCTCTATCAGTGGCTCATGCTCAAGGACATATACCCCCAATGGGTATAGTGAGAATTCAAATTTCAGGTTGAAGTAGACTAGGGAAGAAACAAAAAAACCACAGGAGCTTTTTCGGACAAGGCAATCAAACACATCCAAAAAGAAACACACAAAAGTGGACCTATATACATTATTCACAAAACTATACAATGCAATTTGTCTTTTCAAAAGCTTCTTTTATACAATTGGCTTCAATACTCAATTTGGAGGCCCATGGCCCCCAAGAACTCAAGACTGGTTCTTTCCTCTATCAAAAACTTTTTCATGTTCTACTTGTAGTGGATCAACATGTGCATTATGCATTTCTAAGCAACCGACATTATCATCATTGAAACCACTAGTTCCACTTACTATGGAACCATCTTGCTCATTAATTTGTTCTAGCATAGACATCAAATTGAAATGGAAAAGTAAAACATTCATACTCCATCTGATCTTGAATTTTAACATCACATTCATCTTGTAAATCAAATTGAAATCCTTCATAGACACTTTGTTGTATGTTGGGCCAAGCTTTTGAAGTATCAAAAAGACAAGATTCATATTTAGTAGCACCTACATTGCACTTGACATGAGTGGTATCCTCAATGGATGGAAAAAATTCCATGATAAGGTCCAGGAGAAGTGGGGCATCTGCAAATATTCAAGTGCACATTCATGTTGATTAACATCATACCTCATGCTATCTACACCCCTAGGCTCCTCTCCACATGAATCAAACAATCTTGCAATGTTAACATAATCTGAAGACTCGTGAAATTGTTCCTCCTCATCAAAATGCAACAATATTGCTTGAGGACCAATGTACCCATCTGAATGCATATCTTGATTATTCAATAATAGGCCTCTCCCTTCATCCATGTATATGTTATCTCCATTATCATGTATGATTTGAAATTCAACCTCTATTTTAAATATACAATCATGTATTATAAGAGCATGGGAATGTTCATCTATGTCTCTCTCAATACCAGTGTTGTATTTAGGACTGTTACCATAGAAAATGCCATCCTTATCTTCAAATTCTTCACCCTATGAACAACTATCACATTTAATTATCAACAAACCTGAGTTACACTCTTGGTAATCATCAGATACAATCTACTCATTCATTTGTGGGCCAACTACTTCACCAATACTTGTGCGACTGGATCTTTCATGTGACAAGGTAGCTATTGTATCAAGGTTTCCTTCCTCAAGTATGGAGTCAAAATCCCTAGTGTCAGCCTGATCTTCATTTCTTGTTGTCTCATTTGTACCATCTCCAACATATTC
>VDFB02388991.1:0-10178 GCA_007258455.2 Sequoia sempervirens
AATTAATGTGCAAGTCAACTTTGCAGTGTTCATACATGTAAAAATGGGGAAACACAGTCATGTACTCGTGTCAACAGAAGCAATGCTTCAACTCAATCAACCCAACAAATGACACAATGTTCACGAAGCACGAAAGAGGTGAAATCATCCAAAAATTATCAAGTCTAGAGCAAATTGTGCCCCAGCAAGCTAGGGGCACCCTTGAATTTGAACGCCCAGATCCAATTGATAATGGTTGCAAAACTATCCATCTTCTTCAAATTTTTGTCAACTTTCCAACAAGTCATCAAGCAAATCCATCAGATTTGCAAAAAAATGGCAAACAATGGTAGAGGCGGAAGAAGTGGGAAGCAATGAATGTCAAAGATGGTAGTCAATTATAGAATTTGTGCCCATGTAGCCCATGGGTGCCCAAGAATAAATCCTTCCAGATGTAAGAATTTGCAGTAACCATCTCTAGGTAATCTCTCCATATTCAGTCCAACTCCACAATGAATCCATTCACCAGTTCATAAGACATACTAAATGATCGTAGTTGTTGATCTGATAAGCATGTAAAATAGAGGATATAATGAATGCCAAAATGTACCTTTGCAGGCTAGGGGTGCCTAGCCTTTTGGCCAACTAGATGTGATTTTTGATAGGTTTCTTCTTCAAGAGATCTATGAGAATCCTTCTAGCTACGCAATGAATCTAGCGGTTGGCTCTCGAGACTTGTCAAATGCCCACCGATTAAGATTCAGCGTAAAAACACTAGAGACAAAAGCAAGAAGAAATTTGAATGTGTTGAAAAGATGCAACCTTCTTGAAAAATGCACCCAACTTTCTGGGGCCTCCGATTCAATCTTCTGGCTTCGTCACTCCTAGGAACATCTCTTCCAAGTTGTTCAATCTTTGCAATGAGATCATTAGTGCAAACATCAGAGCAATCCAACTCCTAGAAGCAAGGGTCAAAGTGGGGCATTTCATTGAAGTTGCAAAGTGAAAAATCAACCTCAGAAGGTCAATTACCCCTTGCAGGCTAGGGGCGCCCTTGAATTTGAGCACTTTAAATCAATTTTCAGAACTTGCACATATAGTCATCCTTTGTGGAATTCTTTTAGCTTCACAATGGATTCAATATCTAGTCAATGGGAATTGTTAGTCACTGATAGTTGTAGACTAAAGCACGAAGGGTCAAAATCCAAAAAATGGCCAAATCTGGTGAAATATGCACCCTTTTGGAAAAAGGCACCCTAGAATTCAAGGCACTAGATGAAGTTTTTAACATTTTTTGCTCCCAACAACATCTTTTCAGATTTGATCTAGCTTCGTGATGAATGTGTCAACTCAGCTTCAAGATCAACTCAACATCCATAATTCAAAGTCAAACTTTGAATTTTGAAACTAAAGTGCTTTGGTCGCCCTATAATGGAGGGATTTTTGAACTGAATTAAAATAATAATAAAATTTCAGTTTCACTTCGAAATCGAACTATAAAATACTCCATTATTTTTGCATGTGGTCTTTTTCATCTTTGCATGCTGGGTGGAGCCTATTTGAAGGACCGGTCTCCATTTTTATCAACTAAATGAGGTCTAATGAGAATGTTGTGTCCAAAAATTAGGGTTTTTACATGCTTGTGATGCCTTAACTCATAAAAATTCTTTAAATATGCATTTGGGTGTCCATTTCCTTCATCACAGGTTGAAGGCAAACACATTTTCTTGTGAAAGCAAAATTTGGAGGCATTAAGGGAAGAATTTTTTAGTTTTCTTCACAATACAGTTCCAAATTACTCAATAGGATAATTTTCCAAATTTCATCTTTCAACACATGCATGTCAGACTTCTTTCAAGGATAGGCGTCATTGTTACAGAGGAAGAATACAATTTCTATCTTCTCTTCCTCACATTTATTCTATCCTTGTCTTAGGTTTTCTCTCACATGTCCAAGTAAACGACAATTTTTTGTAGTTTTGATCATTTGGGTTCGTTGAGCACAACATTCTCAACAAAACCCATGTGCTAGAATTTTTCTGGAAAAATTTCCTTGTAGCTTCACTTTTTGAAGCTTTGTTTTTTTATGAAGATTCCTTTGCATGGGAGTGGAAAATTCAACATTTTAAAAAATGAAGAATCTAGGTTTGATCAACTCTCAAGCGACAACAAAACCCATATGTTAAATTTTCTCCAAAAAAAATTTCTTCGCAATCCCTGCTGCCCCTGCTACTTCTAAAAGCTCTTACATTCCAAGCAAAAAAGCAATTTTTTGAATTTCTAACATTATGGATTTTCTTATTATCATTTTATCTAAAAGCCCACATCTCATAATTTTTTCATGAAAATTTCCCCTCAACAAGCTATTTTTAGCTCACCAAAAAAAGTTGTCAAAACATATCCGTGTTTACAGTCAACAGGCTAGTTTTTCATAATGCAATTCACTTAGACTGAATATAAGACCAAATCGGTCTTAATTCATGATTTCATCAAAATGACTGACATAGATTTGCACCAAGTGGATCTAGAGGTTAACTTCAACGCTTCAAAAATAGACCAAGCTATGCTTCAAAACATTGAAGAATCTGGGTTGCTAGAAGTGGCTTCATTTCCCATCACAACATAGTGTATAGATTTTGTAATTAGTTGTGTAAAGCATTATAACCTGACTATAGGAGAAATTAAATCAGTGGATGGGAAAGTGGTATGGAGTCTCAAGCCTAAAGGCATTGAGAAGTGCTTTGGTATTCCTCCCAATATAAATAATTTAGTCACATCCATGGAGGAATGTGAGAAGGTGTTCAATTCTGAAAAGGAAAAGTGTTAGAGAAGGATGATAGAGAGTTGGCTCAAACAGAAAATGAGTACTTTTTCAAAGAATATGAGTCATGGAGAGTTTAGAGATGAATACATGGTTATGATCACCCTTCTCAACCGTGTCTCCGGTCAAGCAAATGCTAACAAGTCTCAACCTTGGATGTACTATGTCATGGCTCAACTTGTCCTTCCTAAGGAATTCTATGACTAGGCTTCTTTGATCAATGATGTTTTCCAAAATTAAATGATTGGTTTCTTGGTTGCTCATGAGTTTCACATGTGTTCATACCTCATGTATCTAATAGCTTTCCAAGGCCATTTTAGAGGATTGAATACTGTGGGGATTCTAAGTGTACAAAAGGTTCATGAGTATTACTTACAGCTTGAGTTCACATAGTTTGAGCAACACTTCAAGCAAGTGTAGGAATCATTCTTAATGTACATAGTGAGGAGTCTTGATTGTGAGCTACATGTACGTATTTAAAAAAAAGCTAAATCAACAATGGTAGATTGGGTGAATTGGTTCATTGAGTTCCCTACTTTTATCTACATTTGTGTGTATGAATACATTGGTCATCCCACCATGCTACCATGTTATCCTTCAGATAATGTGGTTTTCATGTAATTTATATAGTAGTTGCATGAGGTCCACTCCTATCTATGCAACAAACACAAAATAACTACCTCTTTTCCATTACAAATGGGAATTTGTAGGTGTAGGTCAGTAGTTGATGCCAAGGCTATGAGCAATGAGATGACGAGACTTAACCTTAAGTATCTTTTCGAGAAATGCTCATATGACCCTTAGGGTCAATTTTCATCATGCCTTGGTAGTCGTTCATCACACAAGCCTTCTATGGAAGACTATTGGTTCAACTATGAGGATGAATTTGAGGTGTGAAGGCACAACTATAACAGGTTCACCCTTTCACAAATTGTTGACTTTATGTCAGAGGATATGGAGGGGTTATCAAATGATGATGGGGATGTCACACTTCCTCAATTCTTCAAAGATCGAGTTGACACACAACCACTTCCATTCGTTGATTGGTACGCCAAAGAGAGCATTTCTATTAAGGAAAGAACAAGCAGGGTTGTCAGAAATAGTGTACTCTACTTGGATATCAAGAGGACAAGGAAGGTAGCCGTACCAACCAAAAAGTTTCCATCAGTTATTACTTCAATACCTTCCTCATCGAGGTCAAAACCCAAATAGAAGACATGGAGTAACCCTCCTAAAGGAAGTAGGATGTCATGGAGTACAAAGGGAAAAGCATCAGTTGTTGAGCAAGAACATGTGGGGATTGCCACAGATACAACTAAGAACATACCTGAAATAGAGGTAGAACCTCCCATGCTGTCACCAACTCCACAATAGTCTCCAATTTGCATTGAATTGGAGCTAGACTTGCCACCACATAGCAATTCTTCAACACATTCTCACTCATCAAGAGTTCCTAAAACTAGCACTAATCCTTCCAGTGAGATTAGTCAGGATTCATCTTGGCTTGAGAATCTCCTAGGTAGGAAGAGGAGGTAGCACTCCTATCAACTAGACTTTGCAGATTTTGATCATGTATACCGAGACACGCTAGATAAGAAGGCAAGAAGCAAGTCCATGTAGAAAGGAACACTGGCAAAGATATTATAATTAAGACCGCTGTACCACCAGAGGATAAAAACTTGGATGAAGTAGAAGTTGATGAATTCACTTTGATAAAGGTCAACCTTGGTAAAAGCATATGCCAAGCATATGTGGATCTCCTCGAAGTTACAATAGAAAGCATAAAGGAGAGAGTAATAAAGGATGAAAAAAAGCAGCCCTCAAGGCTGAAAACCAGTAGCTTTGCCAGTAAATCTCCAACCTTATGCACAACACTGAAAATGTCATCACCTTGATCCTGTAGATGTTAGAGTTACCAATAGAAAAAAAATCAGCTAACTCAGCTGGTTGTAAATGGGAAGTACTTGAAGGACTGGAAATAAGATTTTGTCACAAGGGACCTCTTCATACTTCCAAAATTGTACTAGTTGAGGTATAATTCCCACGAACTTCGCCTACAGATTTAGGATTTGGAGCAAGACTTAGTGGTAGAAAAACCACATAATGAGATAATCATTTCTCACCTGAGGATGACATATGATTTGGTCACTACAGAAGATGATAAGGAAGAAATTTTTACTTGGAGAGAACAATTAATCTTCAAGGTAAAAGTACATGAAACAATTTTTTGCAGAATTGACCGAGAGCAAAGAAAAGGTGGCAAGAGCTATCAAGTTCGTAAGAACTTTCGTATCACAAGTCCCTTAACAATATCAACATGAGGATGGTGAATACATCAAGCACACCGATGTATAGTCAAAATTTTAGAGACTCATTCATGGTATTTTGAATGGTGATTTAGTTGGTTGTAAGTTGGATCAACTTGTAGTCATGTCAACATTATTTGATGAGGTGGCCAAGAGTGGACGAGAACTGTAGAGTCAAATCACAAACGGTGAAGAGATGCTATGAAGACATCGAGTACTATAGAGAAGTGTCAGTGCTCCAGATGGTGATGCAATCAAAAACCTCATGGAGGGGTTAATTACTTGAGATCACGACTAGTGAACCATAGATCAGGATGTCCTGACACCTTTTTAGGATAGACATTGGACACAGTAGTTAACTTGATGCTTCTTTCCAAGTTAACTCGATGTCCCACATATTATTGCATGTCTATTTTGGAGTCACCTATGTACATATGGAATTCTCATTTAGTTAGATTTCAGTTAATTGATGTTGGTTATGAGTTGACTCTCATATCAATAAGGACATGTGTGTTGCACATTCCAATTAGTTTAGTTTAGAATCAATTAACTGAGGTAGTTTTTCTAGTTAGTTGTTAAGTTGCATACACTTAGACTTAAGAATAGATCTTGCATTCTTGCAAGACTGATGTTAACTAACTACTTTGAGGTTCTATAAATATGAGAACCCTTGCTCATTTGTATTTTAAATTTTGTTGTGATAACAAATTGTTGTGCTCACCTTGTTGTGCAATATTGCTATTCTGTATTAGTTCACTTTGTTTAACATAAAGCTGGTTTGATCATTCATTGTGTGTTAGGTCCTTCAAGCAATTTTTTGTTCTAAATTTACTTGTTTCTAATAATCTTTCTTTCATATCTACACCTCAGATAGGTGTTCCACCTCCTTGGGAATTTAGAAATAGAGATTATCATTTGATCTTGTTTTTAATAGTCTTTCTTTCATATCTACACATCGGATAGGTGTTTCACCTCCTTTGGAATTTAGAAATAAATATTGTCATTTAGTGTTTGTTTCTAGTAATCTACTTTCAGCCTACACCTCGAATAGGTGTTTCACCTCCTTGGGAATCTTGAGAATTAGCTTGTCATTTGATGTTGTTTCCAATAACCTTCATTTTAGCCTACACCTCGAATAGGTGTTCCAACTCCTTGGGAATCCTGAGGTAGAGTTTATTGTATACCATTCCATTTTCTCCTAACTCCTTTTGCTATGTTTTTCTAAAGGAGATAGGATATTTTTAGCATCATCATAGTTGTAGTTAAGATCTGTGAAACCAGAGATAACCTTAGCTACAATATATTTGGTTTCTTAAACTTATGCCTCTACTAGCTGAGTCAAAAAGATAGGAATTAGATTACTTTACCTTTTTTACACATATCAGCAAAAGAGGGAGCTTCCCCTCCTAATTTGAAGAGCAGTTACTACTATGCATAGTTGTCTATTGCCAATACACACTCCAAAGGTGTGAATTGTAACACCAACATAGTTACAATTATTGTGGTTGCATTCACTACAACAGAATAGGAAAATAGTGCCTAAAATAGCATTGGATTTTAGTGTATTTTAGTCCACGAATTGGGTGAGTTGGCCTTTTGCTAAACTCGGTGCAAGAAAGCATGGTCATCTTGGCGCTCAATTTTACACCAAATTTTGTGCTAGATGTAACACCAGAAATAACGCCATAGTTAGCATTGAAAAATTACAGCATCTCTATTAGCGTTTGAAATAGCACCGAAAATAGAACCTTTGTTCATGCCTAAAATAGCACCGAGAAATAGCGTCAGAAATAGAGCTGGAAATAGTGCCTAAATTAGTGCCCAATTAGGCTTCTAATTTTGCTTCTATGTCTACTCCCATTTTTGCTTCTAGTTTTGCTTCCGGTTTTGCTTCCTGTTTTGCTTCCAGTTTTGCTTCTAGTTTTACTTCTAGTTTTGCTTCCAGTTTTGCTTATAGTTTTGCTTTCAGTTTTGCTTCCCCTTTTGCTTCTAGTTTTGCTTCCCCTTTTGCTTCTAGTTTTGCTTCCAAGTTTGCTTCCAATTTTGCTTCCAATTTTGCTTCCAATTTTTCTTCCAAGATTGATTCTAATTTGGCTTCCATTGTTTCTTCCTTTTTTGCTTCTAAAAATGCTTCTTGTTTTGCTTCCTTTTATTAATTTAATATATTTTATTTCAATTTAATTAGTTAAATATATGGTGCCTCTTAAATAATTCCAATTTAATTAGTTAAATATATGGTTCCTCTTAAATAACTCATATGATTATAGACTAATTAATTTAATTATTTAACTCATATGATTAAATAACAAGACAATTACCCATGAAATTTTGTATGCTTGTAAAGATAAAAAAGTACATCTATTGTTCAATGTCATTACCCACCAAAATTCCATAAAAAATGACAAAAACTAGAGGCATCTTAACGTGCAAAGTAAAACATTAAATAAACCCGGTAACTATTTATTAGTAAAATCTTTACAAAAAAAACCACCATTAACAATGTTTAGAGTTACACACTTTAATACAACAAAAACAAAGGGAGAATTCAAAATCAGACATAGACAAACATGACCAGTCTTAATGAGCTCCACCCAGACCCAACAAATGCTTGACTATCTCCTTTAGAGGCTTCTTCTTCCGTTGCTTCCCCGACTTCTTCTGGCGCTTCCTTTTCGCTTGTTCGATGAAGAGTTTGAGCACTTTCCATCCCAAACACACATCCTCACGACAACTTTGTATTTTCCTTCAAGCCAACGAATAAAGGGTTTGAGCCCCGATCTCCCATAGAGGTCCTCAATTTCATCATCTACCAGTCCTTTAGAATAATTTAAACCTACAACTAGAATCACCCATTCGAGAATGAACTCCATGCCTACTAGAAAATATTCATGCATAATTTTCTACATCACCATCCTCACCATTTCCATTGGTTCACCTAAATCAAAGCCCCGCACTGCAATTAAGGATTAAACGTCCATGTTGGTTCGATATTTGTGTTTTAGAGAGCCAAAATCCTTGGCACAAATCATTTTTTCACACTGCACTAGTTGCTCATCATCAACAAGGAAAAGGCCCTCCAGTCGTTTTCCGAACACCTCTCCATAAAACGAGCCCAAAGATCTTCGTGACCAGAAGATGAAATTGGCTTCCATTTCTCCTGAAAACTAGCGCCGCCACCACCAAAGTTTGTTGCAGAGTTTTTTTCGACCCTTTCCAAATGCAATTAACACATCTTAATCGAGGGCTTGCATTTAACACCATCTTGGATTGCCCACACTTTCTATTTATGAAGTACTACTTCACCACCACCTACCACCCTTTCCTTCACTTGTCATGTCAAACCTACTTCACTCGCTTTGCTAACTTATTCATTTAAGGCGTTGTCTGCTAACTTAACACCTCTAAAATCCGCCAACCTAAATTCCCCCGTTTCACCAAAATTTTAAGCCCATTTAGATAAGACATCCGCTTCCACATTACCACCTCTTTTAATGTGGCTTACCACAAAAAATTTAAATATGTTTTGGAGGTTCCAAGCATTAATTTTACCTTTCATCACCATGTGAACTATTATTGTAAAATGATAATCATCTATAATTAAAACAAGTGAGTCAAATATCTATAATTTAATTGAATTTGACAACATCCATCCTGAACAGTAAATTAAAATCATCATACATAATAAATATCCATCCAAAAATAATCGAATGCTTTTAATATATATAAATTGACAAGTCAATACTGATAAGATAATCATCATATATAACTAAAACAAGTGAAAGTCAAATATGCCAGTACATCAAAAACAAGTCAAAATGATACATGTCCAACAATCGACATAAGTGAAAATGATACATGTACAAATGATATCAATAAAATTGATAAATTATTTAACTCAAAATGATACAAGTCAAGATGATACATGTCGAAATGATATAGTGAAAAATTGAAAATGATACATGTCAATATGATACAACTAAATAATATAGTACAATAGGTCATGAAAATGATACATATGATAGTAACCATGAAAAGAGTCATCATAACGATATATCAGTAATGATCCATGATGTAGTCTATATGATCATGAATGTCACTGGTCACTATCACCAACTGTCTCATTATCATCATCACCATCATGATCATCATCATTTTCGTCGTTGTCATCATCATCATTGCCATCAGGCTCATTGTCTTCTGCATCTGCGCCATCATCATCCTCTACCATGTGATCTGTATAGGAAGAACCAATATTTTATGGATCTATATCATGTTGAGGATCATCTTGATCTTTTGGAAGACCCGTGTTCTGCAAAAGAAAAATATTTAGAATGAAAATTTATTATTTATTTCATGCAACAATTTATTTTTCTGTTATATATCTAATATTACAACATATGAGACAAAACCATAATCATATTGTATCATATCAAAGTGCACATACCATAATAAAATTTCAAATTCCCTAGCTAATACTTGAGATTGAGATTGCTAACCTTGAGAGAGTATGACTTGGGAAAAAGGCATTTGATATGGCTATTATTTTCAAAGACTTCAAGCGGGATGTACTCCACATTGAGGCCATTCCTCAATCTTCACTTGATGGCATCAAGGAATGGTTGAACTCCATGGATATAAAGTATTATGAAAGTATAATGAACTTGAACTAGCAGCCAATTTTTAAGAGTGTTACTGACGATCCAGATAAATTTCTTGAATATGGTGGTTGGGAATTTTTGAATATGGAAGCTATTGATTCTGATTCTGATAATTTAGAAGAGTCAGATCAAGGATATGAACCCTCTGATGTAGAAGAGGAATCAAAATCAGATTTCATGTAGCCACCATCAAGAGTGTTACAAGCCAACAAGATGGAGAGAATTCTTATATAAGGATAATTTTCAATGTTGCAGGTACCGACTTTAATTCCAACTACAATGGTAACATTGAAATTCCCTAGTAGTATTTATGTTAAGGAAATTTCCTTTAGATGCAAGGATTCAAAGCACATCAACCATGTGGTACAAATGATTAAATCTCAAAGACGATCTGTAGCAATGAAAGAGTTTGAAA
>VDFB02388992.1:0-57279 GCA_007258455.2 Sequoia sempervirens
ACTCCTATTATAAGACAACATGTAAATAAAATAAAATAATACATTAAATATTGATGTTTAAAAGTTAGAAAGATGCATAATGGTTGAGATTTTTGATTCCATTAGTGAAAAAAATTATGATGTTGTGTATTGTTCATGAAAGTGACCTATAAATAATAGGTAATGAGATCCATATTCTTTCAAAAAAAAAAATCAAGAGGGCATTCCCTAGGTCGAGTAGAGTCCAAAATAATAACAAGTGATTGAAATGATAAAATTCTAAATGGATAATATTACCTTCGGCATGAAACCCTTGTTGAAGTGATACTCACATTGTAACTCACCACAAAAGTTGATTTACATATGGATTGATTTATTGATATATTGACAAGATAGTAGTACATAAAACACAATAGGTTGTTATAGCTAACATGTAAATGATAACTTAGACATCTTCATGAAATAACATGATTGATCATAATAGCTTCCTACACATAATTTCTTCCTTCTTCCTATGGAAACAAAAAAAGTATCCCTTGTAACACCCTGGCATAGAACCCTAGAGGACAACAATTAGAAAAATGAAACAATTTTTTTTTTTAAGTACAACATACTAGGATTACAAAATATAAGTTAACATGTAATCGACACTAAGTCCTCTAAAGTTACATGACTACTCGACTAGAATTCCATTAACCAAACTAACAAAAATTAATCCATTAACATGATTGGTCTAACATTGAATAGTACATTAGATTCATCACATTATATGCTCAACAATATGAACATCTATTTCATGTCATCAATATCACAACATCAAGATCATTTAATTAATTCACTTATTCAAGATACATTGTTCACATTAACCATAATAAGAGAGAGTTCACAATTAATTACAACATTGCATTATAACAATAGTTCTTCCATGAGATCAATAGGGAAGAATATACATCTGAGTTTACAATACATGAAACAACTATTTTCAATTCAAAACAAGCACATGAAACATAATCCACTTGAATTGGAAACAAGTGTAGGAGTCCACATCACCAAGATTAGCTGACACACGAATGATCAATAGCAAGGGGAAACCCAATGGAGTACAAGGAACATTCCACTTGACCATGTGGAACCCTAAGGTCCACCCCCCATGCTAGGAGATAGAAATAAGGACTCACCACAACAATAGGAACAAGGTGACAACCAACTGACATAATAAGACTATATAGGACTCCAACATGCAAAGTACAAAATAACATTACATAATACTGACACAACTTCTAAAGACACACAAACATCAAAGGGAAATACAAGCTAAGGGAATACTAGGTTATAGTAGGTGAGAGTTTCATCACATGGTCCTAGAATGGGTTGTCCTGACAATCTCTCACTAGACACTAGCCCCCTTCTATGGTTGTCCTGATAGTCTCACACTAGATGGCATCCCCATAGGGTGACACATGTGTAGAACCAATTTTCCTTTTGTGAGGACAAGGAAGTTGATCTTTCAAACTAGGCCTTCTCAACCCATCCTTAGCCTAAGTGAGCACTACAGGCATGGGTGAGGCATCCAATTATCTTAATTAGAGTTAGATTCTACCCAACCCCTTAGTTTATTAATTATGTTAACATCACTTAGTTAAGAAACTCCCACATGGGTTGTCCTAGACACCACTTTGTGCACCAACCCCCATTAAGATCCACTCCCCCTACTAGCAACTAGAACACCCAACACATCCAACAGGGTAAGCCAAATTGTATGAATCATCAAAACCACAAGAATGTATGCATATGGTGAGGCATGAACCATCCTGCATACAAAATCAACTGACAAAGTGAGAAAAATGTCCATAGTTAAACCCCTCCGGCCCAATAACACATATCAAGTATCACATCAACCAAACTCAAGGTTTAAAATAAAAATTTAACCAATAACATAATTTCCCAAGCCTCTAGAAGACTCCCAATACCATAGCACAAAAGGACTTGAATTTGAGCAGTAACAATCATACCCCAAAATCCATTCAACAACATAATGCATTGTCAAGCAAATAATTTCATTTACAAAATCAAAGATTTATGGAAATATACAATTCATTCATTACATGATTACCAATAATTTATCTTAACAAAGATAATCTAGTTTTCCCATATAAACCAAATCTTTCATTATATAATATATCAATTCTTCCATATTTAAATTTTCCTTTGCCTCATTTATCTTTCTAACAAGATCTACTAATAGTAAAGACAACAATATTCTTTTAAAGGACTCTAAATATGTACATGCCTATGTACATTCATATAAACACATGTGTTTAATACTTATACAAGAATATATATATATATATACATGTAAAGTTAAATTTTAAAGAAAATGAAAAACATAGATTCAAAATGTAAATAAATATATATATATATATATATATATATATATATATATATATATATATATATTCATTTTAATCCATATATGAGTTTGGAAAAAACAAGAAAAGGCCCTACAAAATAACTCTAGCAAAAGATAGGGTGTTGAATCCTCTAGAGATAGAAAAAGGAGGATGAGAGTGGTCGATTGTCCTAGGATTTTAGAGACTTAATTAAATATAGTGATAGGGAGATTCAATAATTCCAACACATAGAATGATAGACTAATAAAAAAACTCCCAAAGATAAGAAAAAAGAGAATCAGAAGATCACATCAAATAAGGAATGGAGAGTTTATCTGATGTTATAGATGAGATTCTTTGTTTATTTGCAGTCAAATTGGGAAAAAATAGAGCAATTAATGAAACAAAAAAATGCTCCAAAAGAAAATAATTTTCAAAGCTAAATGAAATTTATAGAATAAGGACAATTCAAATTTCAAGAAAGGCTGTGCAAATCTCCATACCATGAAATTGTTCAATTGCACACTCAGAAATTTAACAAGTAATTATTTTGCTTTAGAATGCACAATCATGTAATATTCATTTCCTAAACAAACACTAAAATTGAGGAGAAGTAATGGAGCCTAGTTTAAATCGTGTGACCTAGTTCAAGATTGCAATTCTAGTCACTTCAATTTCCCAACAATTTGTATAGTAAATTTCTTCCCTACATTGAAAGTCTCCATGAACAAGAAAATACTCTCAGAAAAGAGAAAACAAGATTAGTTTTTTTTTCTTGATATTCTTAAAAAAAACCCATTTCTTTATGCTAATAACCAATTTATTTACCACTTCCCAAATCTCTATTGTTGCATGCACTTGTTTAATTTAATTACCCATCGATTTCCAACTACCACTATTCAATTATATTTATTTATAAAAAACATATATCATTGTTTAATTTACACTGAGTAATTCTATATATTAAAATATTTTATTTATTAACTTTAAATCCTTCATTTTAATTTTTTTTACACATCACCATAATTAATATACATACATACATACATACATACATACATACATACATACATACATACATACATACATACATACATACATACATACATACATATATGTATATATATGTATATGTATATTATATTTCTAAACTTAAACATTATCTTAATTTATTTAAGTTTAATACATACATTAATAATATTTTATTACATCAATACCTCAATCATATTAAAGTATTTATTTAATTATTAAAAATTCCCTTTTAAGCTTCAATAATCTTTATTTTAATGTAATAATTAATCAAAGTACAAATCAACCAAATTAATAAAATTAATAGAATACCAAGCAATACCCAACCTGATAGTGAAACAAAAGGCAATACAACAACAATACTAATAGAACAACTCAAACTGACCACACTGATAGGGTATTGCAATCAAATATTCATCTTCTTCAAGGATGCCGGCCGAAATTGGCAATATGATCCTACATCCATTCAATAGTTTCCATTATGTCTAAGGAATGCTCAAACCTAGCAATTTAGGTGGAGTCAATGTTGGTTCCTGCAACCTGTAGCAAACCACACAGTCGAGCATGTACATAGTCATACAGTTAAACACATTGTGAGAGGAAAGTTGTAGCATCATAGGGCACTCACAAGTTAGTGGTGTGACACTATTTCCCTTCACAAAAATATATCAATGCACAATAATCAGATGCTAACAACATGATAAGCACAAACATCAAATAATCACATGGTGTCCATAGCAAGAATAATCCACACAATAAATTAAATTGATCTACTAATTATCACATAAAAATAAACATTAGTGATAAAGTATCATCATAACTGTGAATCCAACACTAAGCAAAGTATCATAAAGTCCAAATACAAACAAGTAACTTTTAGTAACAAAAAGAAAACTAAGGGGCACTACATCCCTTTTTCTTGCTTAATTTGGGAATGACTAATGTTAAAATGAACTTAATGTCATTTTGATCTAGTATTGTGAAGTTTTTTACACATTCACATTAGGTCTTGGGATCTTTTTAAGCTAAATAAACTAAACTTTACCTTGATTTAATGTTATAAAGTGTAATCATTTACACCTTCACATTAAATCTAGGGCCCTTTGACCTAATATTGCATTAATCTAGTCTTGTAATGTGTTGTACACATTCACATTGGATTTAGGACCCTTTTACTCTAAATAGACCTAATGTTTCCTTAATTTGATGTTTCAAAGTATATTTATTTACACTATCACATTGAGTTTTGGGCCTTCTTGCATTTATGACCTTTATATCATCATTAATAGGGCTCTAAGACCCCATATTATGCATCCTGAGGCTTCTTTAAACTAAAATCTCGACAAGATCAACAAATAGACATAATTTCTTAACGCCTTGACACTTTCTCTCTCTAAAAAGGTCTTGAGAGACCCATACATTAGTGGTGGCATATGAGTCCCATTTGGTCCCTTTTTAGGGTTTTGAGTGGGAAATCAGGGTTTTAAATTCAAATATTATGAATGTCAACCTTTGGGATCTAATAAACGGTAACTTCAAGGATGGATTTCCTATATAAACAATGTCCCGAATCATTATTTGATTAAGCCTTCATGATATCAACATAAGCTATCAAGAGTTAAGAATTCCAAGAATTTGTAAGAGCATCGAGAGGGAATTCAAGAGTATTTCTAAGGCATTCAAGGGTACAATTCTTCATCAATTGTTACAAAAATTCAAGATCCATCATCATGTCAAGCTTAACAAGCATCAAGCATGTTGTGGAGCTAGTGTTGTGATGTTGCATTCAAGATCCAAGGTTAAGAATTGTTCTACACTTATTTCAAGATATCGATCTACCTCCTTCATGGCCATTTCATGTTAGATTTTTTATTAACAAGACATCATTCAAGGTATGATTATTCATGTTTCATGTTTCATGTACTTACTTCAATATCTAATCACTTGTTTCAATTACCTAAAAGGGGTTTGACCAAGGAAAACCTCCATTTACTAACAAATCAATAATTTTTTCTCTCTCTAAATGTGTGATTGTAGATTTGGGTGTCTTGGAGCTTCAAGGAAGTTGTTTGAGTTGTCTCCTCACTTGTAAGGTCATGGAAATTCTTCTACATGTTGAAAATCGGAGTTTTAGATTCAAAAATGAAATATGAGGGAAAGAGTAGAGATAGGAGAGCATAATTAGGTCTTAACCATCTAAAATAATAGAGTGGGACTAGCATGCCACTTGTGGCATATGATTCCCAGTACAAGCCAATTTCAAGATTTTTGAATATTCTGCATTAGCACTATCAAAAAGTTGTTCCAACCTAGAAATCCTAATCTGGGACTGATATGCCTACATTGGCATGTGAGTCCTAGTGTTCCCTAATTTTAGGTTCTTCAACATTTCAAATCTCCATTTAAGTATCTACAGGTTTTCAGGTGCTCCTCTATACTTTTCTAGTTTTCTCTTCTAATTTTATATGCATTTCTAGGTGATTCATTCAATTTTCATGCATCACTAGGTAAACATTAGGTCTTACATTTCATTAGTATTTCCAAGCCCTAGCTTGGTGGTGAACCCCTCTTTATTCATTAATCATACCTTAGGACATCCTATTACAATATCTCCTTCTCCTACTTCATCCTTGGATTTTGTAAGAATTGGCTATGAAGGTAGCCACCCAAGATCTAGAGACCTAATAGAAAGCACAAAAGAGAGAGATAGAATATGACAAGAATAAACTATATTCAATGTCAATAATATGAGAGAGTTGTTTACAATGAGAGAGACTCCTTGGTTATATAGCCAAGGTGAGAACATAGAAGGGCATAAGATTATGACAAGTGTCGTAATCTTATGACATGAAACAACTATGAAAAGTTATCACTCCATCTAAAGTGGAAAAGGATAATGTGATAATCTCCACAAAAGGTGGATCACCCACAAAAGGTGCAGAGATAATCACATGATGTGTCCACAAAAGGTGGAAGTGATGAGGTAATGAGATGTCAAGTCCACCAAAAGTGGAAAATCTCCAACAACCTCCTATGTGGTCCCTAAGTAAACTTAACTAAGGTGTAATTATGACCTAGGACAAGGTACAAGACATTTAATTACACCAACACCCCCCCTTAAGTGCAACTTAGGGAGAATGTACACAATATCAAACAATGCAAGATGGGTCCCGGCTACTAGGCCATGTTAGGTACCCATGTACACACAATGCAATCTCTCACAAAGAAAAGAAAGATAGAAAAACCTAGTGGGAAAAAACTACCCCCCAAAAGAGAGATGAAATACAAAATAAGAATCTGCTCTAGGAAGGATAAAACCTCAAGTGAGGAAAAAGTCCCCTCCTCAATGGAGAGTCACTGCTCAAATGTCACAATGTCAAGAGTCCCCAATCTAAACTGAAGAAGGAGAGAATGTAGAACAATGTGAAAGCTGAAGTAGAGCGGACCAAGGATGATGATGAGTCCTCCAAATGTTGTTGCAAAAGAAATGCCAAACTGTGCAAAACACTGATAGAAAGAATCAGGTACAACTGCAGAAGATGCCACATAACTGGTGATTGAGCTGAATCTGTCAACTCAAAAGTAACTACAGAATCTGTCAATGAAGAACTGTAGAAGAATCCACACGACAATAGGAATAAGGTCGAAACCAAGAAGACAACTGCGTGAGCATCAACTGAATGCTCAATAATAGCATATTGGTACAATCTATGTCTCACTAGAGCCATGCACAATTTGTACAATCCAAGTCTCACTGGAGCCATGCACCAAGTCTCTAGATGTAGAACCAAACTTCTGAAGACAAGTAGAGTGCTTCCAAAATAGGAGTCTATGGGGTGATTAGTCCATCTCACTGAAATGCATTGGTCACCAGCCGCTGCATACGCTGAGTATATAGGAACTAACACTAGATACATAGATCAATCCAAAGAAGCATACAAAACATGACATAGTACACTGAAATAGAAGATTGTGGCACTTTATTTTAGTGCGATTACAACATTATATAGAGAAGAACTATAATAAACATGATGCAAAACTGGAAATCCTAATAAGAAGCCAACCAAAAGAGACTCAAAGCTGAAGACCGTGAAGAAAGCCCTCCATGTGGATGTCAGTAGGAGCAACTGACCCCCATTTGACTATCGATTAGAGGAACAAATGGCCCAAGGACAAGGCACGATCGGAAGGCAAAATAATTTCTCCAATTTTGCTTATTTAATGCATGATTTGTTTTTAAAAAAAACTTAAAAAGTTTAATTTAAAAACATTATTTATTTAAAAAACTTTATTATTAAATAATAAAGAAATTAATTTTTATATGAAAAACCTTATTAAAATAGAAAAACACATTGTTTTATTTTTTAAAAACTTTATTAAAAACTAATAAAGAAAAATGATTTTTTTTAATTTTGAAAAAAACTTTATTAAAAATCCATAAAGAAAAAAAACTGATTTTTTAATTAAAAACTTTAATATTAAATATTAAAGAAAAACTTTATTAAAAGTTTTATTAAAAAATTATTAAAAATTTAATAATGAAAAGTTTTATTTTATTTTAAAAAAATATTAAATAAAACATTAAAAAACTAATTTTAAAAGAAACACAAAAGTTTAATAATAAAAACCTTTTAAAAAGTTGGTGAGGGCCATGATGTACACCACACATCACAATGTAGGTGGTGGTGCACGAAAGCTCACCATCTTCAGCAAACTGTAGACCTGGAGGTGGCCAACTGATCGCAGTATTTCTAGTACCTAACGTGCTTGCCAGGGTTGTTTAATTTTTCAAAAAAAATTATATATATATTTTTAAACTTTGATTTAAACAAAACAAATTTTGATTTTTCTAGATTTTTATAAACGCGATTTTTTTAAAAATAAAAAATAAAAAAATACGAAATTTGAATAAATTTATTTTTTTAAAAATAAAATCATACCTGCGCAGGTAGGGCCGTATGGCCCACCTGCTAAAATTTTTTGCCTCTGAGAGCAACTTGTTCCGATTTGGACGATTTGGTAGTCAATTTATGGGTTTTTGGCCCTTCTGAGCATGATGGCAAGGTCTTTTTTGGCTGAAAATACTCCAAAGTGGTAGCTACCTCCTGGATCTGGAAACCACCTCCAATCTTCAACCCTTTGTAGATTTAGCCTCTGATGTCCAACTGAGACAAAACAAAAGGAAAATCTAACTATCACGGACACTCTGGATGCAATGGCGAGCTCAGATCTGATGCAACAAGCTCCCAATATGCACCTGCAACATAAGACCAAAAATGGAACCCTCCAAGAATCTCTCCAAAAGACTAACTAAAGGCACTCCAAAAGCTCTGATACCATGTAAGAATTGGCTATGAAGGTAGCCACCCAAGATCTAGAGACCTAATAGAAAGCACAAAAGAGAGAGATAGAATATGACAAGAATAAACTGTATTCAATGTCAATAATGTGAGAGAGTTGTTTACAATAAGAGAGACCCCTTAGTTATATAGCCAAGGTGAGAACATAGAAGGGCATAAGATTATGACAAGTGTCGTAATCTTATGACATAAAACAACTATGTAAAGTTATCACTCCATCTAAAGTGGAAAAGGATAATGTGATAATCTCCACAAAAGGTGGATCACCCGCAAAAAGTGGAGAGATAATCACATGATGTGTCCACAAAAGGTGGAAGTGATGAGGTAATGAGATGTCAAGTCCACCAAAAGTGGAAAATCTCCAACAACCTCCTATGTGGTCCCTAAGTAAACTTAAATAAGGTGTAATTATCACCTAGGACAAGGTACAAGACATTTAATTACAGCAACAGATTTAAATCTCTATGGTTTTCTTGAATGTGGAGTGTAGAAGATTGTTGTTTATGTCCTAAACCCTAGCAATGGAAAATTTTATATTTTACACTTCCTAATGACTTGAAATTAGGATATTGATTCATAAAAGAGCCATAATAATGTTGGTAATTTTTCTATTTAATTACCTCGACTACTTTTAAGATGCTAAACTTGCTCAATATATTTTTCTAGGATTTCAAATGGTGAAAAATACTTCTCTTTATATACATTTCTTTAATTTTTGCTAAATTAATTATCAAAAAATGACAATTGAAGTTGAATTTTTAAATGTTGAAATTGTGACACCATTATGTGTAAATTGGGGCCAAAATAGGCTAGACAAGGGTGCTTGTTCCCTAGTCTAGACCTAGTTTGGGGTCGTAAGTGTCAGTAAATGAATATTAGATAACAATCCACAATTAATCCTAATTTCTCAAAACTAATAATAAAAGGGGAAAACTATAGGAACAATTGGGTCTAAGCACATATTGGGGACCTAAACCTAGTGTGAAATTGTCAACGGTGACAATTTATGATATTATACAACTCTACAATTTCATATGGCATACAATTCATAAATGAGGCACAATATTTTTGGTGGTCTTTGATAGTAATAATTTTTTTTTTTGCATGGTGGATTTTATACTTAAGTGAAATGATTTATTATGATAGTTAATGTAGTTATTAATGGTTATTTTAAACTACTAATTATTTCCACAATATTAGTGCATCCTCTAGGTCAATACCATTCAACCACCACACATACCACCCTAATGATGATTTCAAATTATATCATCCATAGCCATAACTTGAGTGCCACCTCGAAAATCACTATTATTTTCTTAGTCAATCTACCTACCTTTTGTAGGCTTTCTATTATCAAGCCTCTTGATCAACTTTCAAGAATCATGTGTGCTCACATTAGGAAGCCAAGGATTTTATTCTATTTAGATAGCACCATATCGCTAACCAATGGTCACATGGGTGACTATGGCCTTATTGGAGACCTATTTTCTTTTATAAGGCTTAAATAAGAAATTTTACAAAATCAAGCATAACTTGAGCATGTAGAGTCCATTTAAAAAATGAATAGGCATTGAAAATATAGTTCTATTTTTTTTATAATTTTCAATATATTTCTTTATATTTTTGTATATGTTCTCATTATTTGAATTATATTTTTTCTACTTTGGTTTAGTTGAATCTATAAAATGTACAAAAATAACATTTTTTAAAAGCAAGGGTGTTATTTTCATTCATTGTGAAGAGTACATTACTATTTATTATTATACATTAGGGATAAAACCTAAATTTCTCCATCCATTGGATATAATTTAAAAATAAGAAAAATAGGGTGAAACATTAGGTTGATCAATGTGGGATACGAGGTACCTATTCTTCCTCAATTCATTAGGAAATGAGATCTACACAATAAAATTATTATCAACCCTTAGGTGAATCAAGCCAAAGTGTGAATCTATAGATTTCCTTTTTGTGTGAGGACGAGGGTCCTTTCCAAACAACACTTTGGGGAGAAAAACTAAAAATAGCTTTTTTGAAGCTGATTTGGGACTCATTCACCCAATGGTGAATGGGTCCTAAGTTAGGGTTTTTCTACAAATTTTGAGAGCCTTTGCTACAAATCTGAATCTTCCAATTTTCCTAGGTTTTAAGTTTGAAAAGTTGGAAATAAATTCTATAAGTGAGTTTTTGTGAGATGATAACTTTATAGTTTGCTTTCATTTCTGGGTATTTTTGTACATCACAATGAGTTTTCAAACAACTTGCATTTCAATAGTTTTGTATTAGTAATAAATCTATTTTATCAGTCTTTTACATTAAGATCATTAAATTTAGGCATATTTTCATCGTAATTGCATTATTTTGAGTGAACCACCTAGATTTTTGATTCTATCTCTCTCCTTTAGGTGAAAACCCTTAGTTGAGAAAGAGATTCATATCACATTTCACCTAAAATATATGGTTCAAAACTCACACTAAAGTAGACATTCATAACATATGTATGCAACAATAATAAGATTAATTAGCCAAACAACATTAAATAATTAATGAAAAGGTGAAAAAAAAGGTGGATGAAGCCTCAACTGCCCAACATGATGTGGAACTACCTTAGCTCTTTGTCCAAAACAAAATGGTCAATCAACCCTCAACTATCCAACGTGATGTGTAAAACATCTCAGCTATTTGTCCAAAACATTTAATGGGTGGAACAAGATGTACACTATGCAAACAATAGTGCACAGTATGAAAAATAATGAAAAATGAGCACTTACTATTTTTAATAAGTCAGCCTAAATAGGCTCATATGGACATGAAAATTTACCCCAAGGAGTAGAGCAGAAAAAAAAAATGATCATGAAATAATAACCTTAAAACCCTGCACAGTTTGGAAGAAATTAGTGTTTCCATCCCGAGAAATTTCTCCAATGGAACTTCAATTTCAAATATTAAACTCTAGAGGCCCTAAAACAACTTGAAAAGTGGCTGAACTAACCTACAGTGGGTTTACACATTGTAGAGCTCATTGAGAGCTTTCCAAAAATATGCAATAGTAGCAAATCGAACACACAAATCAAAAGTTCTAGCCCCATGAAGTTGGTCCTTGAAAAAGTGAATGTCATAAAAAAATATTCTTAGGGGAAAAATTGAATGGTGGGACATTTGGCACTAGAACAAAAGGGGATATTCGAACATTCTAGAACATTCTAGGGTGGTTATTGTGGAAAATAAAAAGTGTCAAGTGGGGGTTGTAGAAGGTGGCCCTGATAGTGTAGATTGTGGCTCTGAATAGTAGATTTTCTTTTCAAAGTTGATTTTATTGTAATGAATCAAGCCCATGAGGCTATAGCATGTAAGCTTTGAATCTATACTTTCATTTTTTGAAAATAATTGAAAGTGGGTCATTTTTTTGTCTCACATCTTTTGTGTTGTTATTTGTCATTGTGATTTTTGTGGGTTTGGGGCAGTGTGGCCTTCATCAAGTGGTATCAAAGTAGGAGTTTCTAAGCATGTAATAGATCATCGAACGTGAGGTAGTTGTAGTTGGACCTATGAGTTTGGATTGAATTCAAGATTCCTTAAAGACTTTCTTAATAAGGCAAAGGTAGAGGCTGAGGTGGTGGAGGAAGAGATCCAACTAGAAATGAAATAAGAGGCCTTAGAAGGTTGAAATTAGAAACCTTGCAACAAGAAGTTTGAAGAAGAGATGTGCAATGAGACATAGATGACAATGAAGATGAAACAAAAGATGAAATGGAAGAGGAAGAACAAGATCCAACAGATCTTGGAGAAAGAAGATTGCTACGAGCGATCTCAATCATTGGGAAGAGACCTAAAATGGAGGCTTCAAATTTTAGTGGAAATTTGAATCCTAAAGAATTGATTGATTGGATCAATGACATAGAGGAATTTTTCAATTTTGAGGAGATTGAAGATCCTCACAAAGTGAGGTTTACAAAGGAAAAATTGAAAGTTCACACAAGGATATGGTGGAAAGAGGCCTGGTTAGAAAGAGGAAGACAAGGGAAAGATAAAATTTCCAAATGGGAAAAAATGGTGTCAAAATTGAAGAAACAATTTATTCGAGTCGATTATGAATTGGAGATGCTCAAGAAGATGCAGAGCTTGAGGCAAGGGACAAGGACGGTGAAAGAATACACAGAGGAATTTTACAAGATATTCATTTCTACAAGACATTCTGAGGTGAATAAAGAGAAAGTTACTCATTATATTAATGGGTTGAAGCCAAACATACAAGAATTGGCACTGGTAAGAATGGCCACCATTGAGGATGCTTATTAGTTTTCTCTAAAGTTTGAAGAACAAATAAATAAGATATTGGAGAAAAAACAATGAGGTGGAGGCCATGGAGGTAAGACTGGTGGATAGCCATATGGAGGTCGAAATGAAGATCAAAAGAAGGGTGAAGGCTCTAGTAGAAGCTAGAACCAAAAAGGAGATAACACCTACCATCCTCATGATCAGAATAATGGAGACAAAAGAGGAAGAGGAATATTTCGATGAGGACCAAGAAGAGGAAGCCTTCATGGAAACTATTTCTATTGTGGAGAAGACAAACATAGAACCTATCAGTGTACTCAACAAGGAAGGAAAAATAGAAGACCTAAGGGTAATGAATGAGTTGCACATGTAGATGAAGATGATGAGTCTTCACATTCTAAGGACGTAGAAAGAGGAGAGGTTCTTATTACCAGAAGAGCCTTGTTGAATAAGGAGAATGAACCAACTCAAAGGAAGAATTTTTTTTGCATCAGATGTAAGTGTTAAGGTAAAGTATGCTTGATGTTACTATTGATAGAGGTGGTACTAATAACCTTGTTTCAAAGGAAATGGTTAGTAAGTTGTGGTTGGAGAGAAGAAGGAATCCAGACTCATAGTAGATTTCTTGGTTGCAAAAGGACCATAAGGCCTTTGTAAATGAATAATGTCTATTAAAGTTCAAGATTGGAAATTACCATGATGAGGTATTGTGTAGTAATGCACATGGATGTTTGTCATATGTTGTTAGGAAGATTGTGGTAGTTTGATCGACGAGCAATACATGATGGACATGCTAACAACAATTTTTTACAAAGGATGGATTTTTTCATAAGTTGAAGCCCTTGAAAGAAGGAGAGGAAAATATATGTAGTAATGCAAGAATTTTTTTGGTTGATGGAAGAAAGTTCCTAGAAGGTATGAAGCATGGGCATATGTGTTTTGTGTTGATTCCTAGAGTTGATAAAGAAGATACTATTGAGGTACTTGTACAGGTTTCAGATTTGTTGAATGAGTTTCAAGCTATTATTTCTAATAACATACCTAAAGGTTTTCCTCCTATAAGAAAGATTAGTCACTAGATGGACCTGATTCTTGGAGACAATTTTTCAAATAAGGAAGCCCATCATATGACTCCAACAGAGAGTGAAGAGTTGAATAGACAAGTTGAAGAGTTGTTGCAAAAAGGATTGATTCGAGAGAGTTTGAGTCCATGTGCAGTACCTATAGTACTAGCATCAAAGAAGGATGGGGAATGGTGGATGTGTACATATTTTAGAGCCATCAACAAGATCACCATCAAGTACAGATTTCCCTTTCCAAGGATGGATGACATTATGGATTGTTTGAGTGGAGCTAAGTACTTCACAAAGATTGATCTAAAGAGTGGATATCACCAGATCCGAATTAGAGAAGTAGATGAATGCAGGAAAACCTTAAAAAACAAGGAAGGTTTGTACGAGTGGTTAATCATTCCTTTTTGGCTAACCAATGCACTGAGCACATTTATGCAGCTCATGAATGAGGTATTGAAAGAGGTTTTAGGGAAATTTTTTATCATTTATTTCGGGCTAACCAATGCACTGAACACATTTATGTAGCTCATGAATGAGGTATTGAAAGAGGTTTTAGGGAAATTTTTTATCAAGGATGATATTTTGATTTTCAGTAAGAAATTGGAGGAGCACTTGATGCATATCTAATTTTTTTGGGAAACTAAGGGAGGAGAAGTTGTTGATTAATTTTAAGAAATGTAGTTTTGTGAAGAGAGATTTGGTGTATTTGGGATTTGTTGTCTTAGTATAGGGTCTTAAAATAGATCCACAGAAGGTGAAAGCTATCATTGAATGGACTACCATGAAAAATGTTATAGAGGTAAGATCATTTCATGGTCTAGCAAGTTTTTACAAAAAGTTTATTAAGAATTTTAGTAATATTTGTGCAACTCTAGCAAAAGTAATGAGAGGGGATAGAAATGAGTTTAAGTGGACTATAAGAGCAGCCAAAAGTTTTGATATGTTGAAGAAGAAAGTTATAGAGCATCCTATTTTGACACTTTCACATTTCAATAAGGTCTTTTGGTATTGTAATGCTAGTGGCACTACCATAGGAGTTGTTTTGTGTCAAGAAGGATAGTATGTTGCCTATTTTAAAGTGAGAAGTTAAGTGATGCTAAGAAGAAATATTCTATCTATGATCAAGAGTTTTATGCTATTGTTTAGGCTTTGAGGAAATGGATACACTATTTTTTGCCAAAAGAATTTATTTTATATATTGATCACCAGGCTTTGTTGTACCTCAATAGTAAAGGAAAGTTGAATCAAGGGCACTTAAAATGGGTTGATTTTTTATAGAGTTATACTTTTGTTGTGAAGCACAAGAGTGGAAGGTCAAATAGAGTTGTAGATGCCTTAAGTAGAAGGACAACTTTGTTGATAGAAATGAATATAGAGGTTGTTTGTTTCAATGAACTCAAGAGTTTGTATCCAGAAGATCTAGAATTTGTAGAAGCATGTAAGGCTTGTTTAGAAAAGGTTACATTGGATACGATGAGAGAGAATATAATCAAGGAGAATCATAGTGGAGGATTGGATGGAAATTTTGGTCAATATAAGACCATTGCTCTTGTTAGTGAGAATTATTATTGGCCACAGTTACAAAAAGATGTGAAGAATTTGTACAAAGTTGCAAAGTATGTCAGATGGCGAAAGGAAAAAATCAAAATATTGGATTGTATCAACCATTACCTATACTTGAAAGGGCATGGAGGATATTAGCATGGATTTTGTTCTTGGCTTGCCAAGGACCTAGATAGGCCATGATTCCATATTTGTGGTGGTGGATAAATTTTCAAAGATGGAACATTTCATTCTATTTCATAAGACTAGTGATGTTGTTCATGTTGTAGAGTTGTTTTATAGAGAGGTGGTGATACTACATGGTCTACCAAAGAGTATAGTTTTAGGTAGAGATACCAAATATTTTGGTTATTTCTAGAGGACATTATGGAAAAAATTGAAGACAAATTTGAAATTTAGTTCTACACACCTTCCATAGAATAATGGAAAAATAGAGGTGGTGAATAGGAGTTTGGGTAACTTACTAAGATGCTTAGTTGGAGATAAGACCAAGGGATGGGATTTGATTATACCACATGCAAAATTTTCTTTCAATAATTTTTTCAATAGGAGCACTACTAAATCACCATTCCATATTGTACATGGGAGTAGTTCAAGAACTACTTTTGTACTAAAAAAGATGGATAATGGGGAGAAGAGTAGTGTTGAGGTTGGAGATCTTGCTAAGCACTTGAAGAATTTGCACAAGGAGGTGAAAAATCCTATCAATAAGATGAACTCACAATATAAGGCTCAGGAAGATTAAAAAATGAGGTATAGGGAGTTCCATGTTGGAGATGAACTCATGGTTCATTTTTGAAAGGAAGGGTTTCTAGTTGGTACATACAAGTTAAAGATGAATAATTTCAGACCATATAAGATCTTGAAGAAGCATGATTCAAAAAATTCTTATGAGGTAGAGTTCCCTAGTGGAATAAACATTTCTCTTATGTTCAACATTACTGATTTCATAGAGTATAATAAAGATGATATAGTGGAGGGGCCAATAAAAGAATAGTGGAAAACTCTAGCATCTACTTCATAGAAGGAAGAGTTAGAATAAATCTTGGATAGTCGTGTAGGTAGAAGCACATGAAACAAGCAATATGCATAGTACTTGGTGAAATGGAGAGGAAGGCCTATTGAAGATTCATCATAGTTGTCTAAGGCCAAGGTTAACCATCTCAGTTTCCCTCTAACTCTTGAGAAGTGATAGGGTTACTTTTCAAATTACCCTGGGTGTTTGATGCAGAAGCCTCCAGTAGTGTAGGGCAATCCTGCATCACCCAAAAAAAATAATTCTTTATTTTCTTTATTTATTTTTAGTCCCATGATGAGACTTAAAGGGTATAATATTTTCAAGCATAAAAAATAGTGAAAACCTAGCACTCACTATTTTTAGTAAGTTGGCCTAAATGGGCTCATATGAACATGAAAATTTACCGCAAAGAAGCAAGAGTAGAAAAACATTTCTGGTCACAAAAGAATCACCTCAAAACCCTACATGGTTTGGGAAAAAATAATGTTTCTACCTAAAGAAATTTCTCCAATGCAACTTCTAATTCAAATTTAAAACTTTAGAGGCCCCAAAACAGCTTAAGAAGTGGTTGAACCAACCTATAATAAATTCATACATTGTAGAGCTTGTTGAGAGCTTTCCAATGATATGTAATAATAGAAAATTAGACGCTCAGATAAAAATTTATGGCCCCACAAAGTTGGTCCTCAAAAAAATGAATTTCATAAAAATTTCTTCCTAGGCCAAAAATAAAATGGTGGGACATTTGGCGCTAGAACAAAAGGGGAAATTTGAACTTTCTAGAACATTCTAGGGTTGTTATTGTGTAAAATAAAAAAGTGTTAAGTGCAGGTTGTAGAAGGTGGCCCTGATAGTGTAGTGTAACGCCCAATCGTGCGAACCCCAAAGGACAACAAAAACCTACCAAATTACCGCACAATTTTTTTTTGAAAATGAAACATTACATAAGATGAATATAAACATATAGAACATAAGAAGAAATTATACATTTACAAAGTGAACTACATCCTCTAGGGTACACTGAATGACATTATGAAACCTAAACACAAACCATAATGATAATGAGCAAATGAGTTTGGACAAGACTACATAAAGATAACATACAACCATCCATGAGCAATAGTGATGCAAAGGATAGATACATCATTTTATTACATTTTAATTCATAGTTTGATATTACAATTATGGAGAATATTTCCACAAATACGACACATCATGGATACAGTAACACATTACATAATACTTCCCTTATATTAATAGCAAGAGTACATCAAGTACAAGAATAATTACATCAATGAGGATTGAGGTACAAAAAGGGGAACTATCTTCAACCAAGTGAAGCTCTAGAACTTTGCATCTTCTTTTGCATTGTGAATACAACCTGGGAACCTAATGGGGTACATGGCATGTTCCCCCTGACTGTGTGGACTTGAAGATCCACCCCTCGTGCTATGAGATGACAAGAAAGGACCCACATCCAAACAAAGGTCAAGAAAACAAGGATACACAACATGAACATAAACAAAATCAAACAAATATAAGCAACATTCCTAGAGGCAACCAAACAAGGGATAATAAATGGGTACTATGAGAGAGTGTCATTGCACGGTTGTACATGGATTAGATCTAGATAACCTATCACAAGGTGCCGCCTCCATCTATGGTTATCCTGATTGCTTATCTCAAGGTGCCACTCCATAAGGTGAATCATGTGGGACAACTTACCTTTCGTGAGGACAAGGTAGTGATCTTACCGACCAGGTCTTCTCGTCCCACCCTTAGCCCATGAAAGCACTAATGGTATGGGTGAGGAACACAATTAATCTTGTTTAATTTTTAATTACCCAAACCCACTAGTTCATTAATTAAATTATCACTTGTTTAGGAAAATTTTCCATGGATTACCCTAGCAGCCCCTTTGTGTGCCTACCCCCATGAAGAGCTACCCTCCCAATAGTTCTGAAACAAGACTCATAAAAACAAGGAGTGTACCAAACATAAAAGTCACAAAAGGAATGTGCATGCAACACATGAACCATTTCGCTCTTAGTCATAAGGAAAATCAAATCATAGAACAAAGTACACCCACAAGAGCTCAAAATATGAATATGATCAATGTAAACACAAAGGTTTAATCATGGGAAAATTCAACACAAAATGGGTTTCCTATTTCCTCTAGAACCCTAGCAACCTACCACCCATTACTATCAAAAGAAAGTAACTTAAACATTTGGGTTCCCATCATATCCAAAACATGCGTATTCATAAAATTACCTCAATAGCAAAATAAACAAGAGGATAACATGTTCAACATGGAACCATTGCCATGCATAAGGAATCAATTCCAAAGAATATCCAAAATAAATAAATAACTATCTAAACATGTTCAAGATCAACTATAAAGATCCATTCACTTAAAAATAAACATAATCTAATCTTGTAACTAAAGGTAATGTAAATAATAATTAGATAATCAACTATAATTAAATGCATTTCCTTCATACTATTTTTTTAAATAGATAAGAACTATGAAAACCTACAGTATGTAACCCATCAGATTTTTTTTTCTTAATTCATAATTCCTAGCATATGCATTTGTTTACTCCAAAAATACTTAAAATTAAAATATAACCTATACACTTGTTATTTTGAAATCATAAATTTAATTAAAGTGTAGCATATTTGTTTACTTCAAATAATTAAATTTAATCAAAATATAACATTTACATTTGTTGACTTCAAACTAAATAAATCTAATTTAAGTCCAACATAAACAATTTATATGTAAATCACAATCTAATAGTAAGGAATTTGCAAATAAATTTATCTTTAAATAATTTGTATTTAAATCAATTTATAAATAAATCTTTTTTTTTTAATGCATTGGAGAATAAATCTGATTTTAAATATGTTAAAAAATAAATCTAATTTAAAATGTATTTGAAAACAACTCTAATTTCTACAACTTCAAATATTGCGTAATGAAGTTATAGTGGATCATATAGAGATCAACATTCAATTATCTACATATATACAGACAATTTAATTCACTCTTATGTAATGAATTAGATACCCAATTTACCCATAACTATCCATTCTAAAGCTCTTTTGTAACATTTTAATTCCTCCCACATCATTCTATTAACATCTATCCTTAATGCTATAAATAAAATATTCATGTATACACAATTATTATAAATATAGAGAAAGTAATAATATAATATTATTTCCTTTTCACATTTGACTGTAATCCCTCTATCTAACAATAACCTAAATGCAAGATAAAATTGATTTACATAATTCACTCACTCTATTTATTTTTCCTTACCAATTTAATTACTCAATCAATTTTTAATTATAAATCAACAAACAAAAAATTAGATTTATAGAGGACTTTTACTAGGCGTTAATAAAATAAAATAGGATCCATTATATTATGATGCGATTTTAAATACAGGAAAACCACATATCATTCACTGTGGTTATAACTGTAATCCCGTTTATAATTGTAATCATTAAATTTTAGATGCAATGCTTATTCATCGAATACCAGACAAAATTCACATACAACGACTTGCATTTAATGATAAGGCAATCTACTGATTCACCATTTCAAATACGAAATAAGAAATCATTTAAATCTTCTAATTTCCTTACATACTATAATCATCTCATCGAATAAAATGGAATGATTACAGAATGTGCACCAAAAGGATTTTGCAAGGAGGCTCTCAAAATATTTGAATTAATGAAGCACTCTGTAACACATCCTAACATTGCAAGCTTTGCTCATGTTCTAGGTTCCCACAGCCAAGCAAGTTTAGTGGATGAGGGCTGCCCATAATTCACACACCAGCAACCCCAAGATATAAACAAACATAAGAGTGTGGGTGCACAGACAAGGAATGTGAACTATTTGACAAAATGCCTCAAAGAAATGTGATCTCATGGAATGCAATAATTACAGAATATGCACGATACGAAGATGTTGAGAAGGCTTAAGACAGATTCAAGCAAATGCAATCTAGTGGTGCAAAGCCACATTCTACAGATCTTTCCATCTTCCTTTGTGCCTATGCCATAATGGATGCCTAAGAACAGGGTATGGATATCCATCAAAGTATAAAGGGTGGACATAATTTTCTAGATGTTGTAGTTTCAACTGTCTAGTAGACGTAAATGTGTAAAATATGGTCACATAGCAAATCCACGTGGATTGTTAGTTCTGCCCATGGCAGAATACTAAAGCATTCATTCAATTTTTTTGAGTGATAGTGACAATCCAACCAATAAACATCTAGAATAAAAAAATTTACCAACAATTTTATATAGTCTATTTTAAACTGTCTATTTCTAAAATTGTTAAAATATTATTTTTCTTTCTTTTTATTGGTTCATGTTGTCAACAGTCATTGCAAAAATTAGATTTTTTTTTTGTTTTAGATTATGTGCAATGCAATGCATTTAATTCATGAATCAAATTTCAAACCTATTAATGACTTGAATGACATGAGCACTATTACATACATCATCATATAATTACATTGTTGACTTACAAGTATTATTTTACATATTTTATTTAATAATTGGTAATATTTTCAAACTTATTACATAAATGTGAGTACAATATTTTATATTTGTTTATCAAGAGTGTATTAAATATCACAATAAAATTTATCTATCTATAATAAATATAATTTTATTTTTTATGTATCTACAATTAATATTTCAATAAAATCTATTTAAAAAAATGTACATCTAATAATATAATTCAGCAAGGCAAAAATTACATAAATATCACATTATAAAAAGCATAAAAATAAATATATATAAGAAATTATTATAATAATATATTTGTATAATTGCATTTTTTTTTATTTTTGGAACATTAATTAACTATAATAATAACATTATACAACAACAAACAATTATATTACACCCCTAGTTACTTCTATTAACTAAATGTTTAAAACAACAAAACACACTCATATGAATTTTACTTTTTATTTATGCAACATTAATCAACTATAATAATAACATTATACAACAACAAGCAATCACATTACACCCTTAGTTGTTTCTATTAACTAAATGTTTAAAACAACAAATACACCCCACAAGACTTTTTATTTTTATTTTTCAATATTAATCAACTATAATAATGACATTATAAAACAACAAACAATCACTTTAAACTCCTAGCTATTTCTATTAACTAGATGTTTAAAACAACCAAGCACACCCCACAATGGGCAGAACCTGACGCAAATGCGTCTCTTGTTGACAGAAGGAATCAAAGAATGTGGTTTCAGGAAACACGATTGATTGCAAGATATGCCCAAAAATAATTTATTGACAAGGCCTTAGAAACTTTCAAGCAAATACAAGTTGATAGACGCAAAGCTGAACTCGCAACATTAATATGAATGTGAAATTTGGAGCATAGATTAGGCACGTGAACTATTTGACAATACTTTGCATGTGTAGGCGTAGCCAAGGCATGGAAATGGCACAATGGGAGAGATGAGTGAACTGTTGGAAATATTAATTCAAATGGAGTGAAATAATCGTAGATCATGCTGATTCTACACTTCAACCATTACAGGACAATTTTTATTATTTGATAGGGCGCCCTTAGAAAACAAACATGATCTTAAGGAATGCAATGAATACAGAATATGAAAAAAAGGAGTTTTGACCATAATACAAAGCTTGGAAGTAAAGATCGACACTGGAACTATTAATAAAATATCCCAAATAAATGGTCTCATGAATTCTTAGATTGTACGAAATGCACAATGAAAATGGTGAATAGAACTTACTCGTAGATGTCGTTTGCAGGTGTAACACCATATCCTCTCCCACTAGTGTTCTCTGTGTTCACATATATATGCAAAGATGCAGAAGCCTAAACAGGATATCTGAACTATTTGACAAAATGCTTCCAAGGAGAGTGGTCTCAAGAACTATTGCAAATGCACTGGTAGACGGGTATGTAGAAGGAAGAAGGCAATGGCAAGGCGTGTATTCTGTCCCCTGATGCCTAGGAATGTGATCCCTCAAACATGCTATCCTCCCCCCCATGCAAGAAGCCAAGTTTTATTTTTTGAATGAAGTCCACCCAGCGTAGCATGCAGAAAGTTGATGCCAAAGGGCATGCAAAATTGTGGATGCAAGGACCAGGCATGTGGAGAGCAGGAGAGAATTTCTTGAAGCAAGGTGGAGGTAAAAGTAAGGACGGGTAAAGCTTAAAAATTATATATATATATATATATAGCTGAAATAATGATTGTTTAAATGTATATATATAAGTTCATTTATTATTTTGAATGTTATTAATTTTTATATATATAAAAACATATTAATAATATTAAATATATATTTCTTTTGCTGCTTGAATATAGATATTAAATGTCAACTTTATTCCTCACTAGACAAGAAGACCTAATATCACTTGTTTACTCCTATAATATAGATATAGATACATTTAAGTAATTTTTGCATATAAATGTATTCAAACTTTACTCAGACAATTAAATAAACTTACACATTTGTGTGCATATATATATATATATATATATATATATATATATATATATATATATATATTATTGTTTTTATTTTATGTATGTTTGATATTGACAAGGGGAAAAACAATGAGATAGTCCCAACATTAAGAACATAGCAATGAAATGTCTAATACAGAAGAGAGTATAGTATTTTTTGAATATCTGGGTATGACAATCTATGATGCAATAGTATTTATAAGTGATATAAAAATATGGATCAACACCACTCTAAATTACTCTCCCATTTAATTAATTAAAAAAACTATTGATAATAATATTTAACTTTATTTGTTTCTTTATCGTTAGACATTTTAATCTCACTATTTAAATTCACAATCAGAATGCACATAACATCTTTTAATTACTCATTTAATTATTATTTTACTGCTAAATGACTAAGTCACATTGTAATCAACTTAGTTTAATTTAATTGATTAATCAAGGCTAGTTATAATATTACTTTATCCCATAATTTCAAAATAAAAATCAATATAATAATGAACACTAAAAGACAATTCAATTTAACCAAATGAACTTACTCAAGATCTAAAGACGACCGAAATAGAGGGACACTACGTGCAAATTATGCTCTGAATAGTAGATTTTCTTTTTTAGAGTTGATTTTTTTGTAATGAATCAAGCCCACAACACAAGGCTACAGTATGTAAGCTTTGAATCTGTAATTTCATTTTCTGAATATAATTGAAAGTGGCTCATTTTTCTATTTCACATCTTTTGTGTTATCTGTTGTGATTTTTGTGGGTTTTGGGTAATGTGGCCCTCATCAGGTTACAGATGTAAGTGATATAGGATCTAGGAATCTCAAGAATTCTATATTTGTTCTTATGCTTGGAAATTTTTTTTACTTATCCTCTTCATTATTATTTTTAGATGCATAACTAATGATCTATGTGTCATTTATTTTCGTATCTCTTCTATTTCAAGTTTACTATCACATTTGTGTCATTGTTCTATATGGATGTTAGTTATTCTTTTTCTGCTTTCTTGCCAAAATCATACCTTGAAGAACACAAGTTAAACATACAAGAGAGCTACCCCTCTAAAATGTAGAAGATAATTATTAATCCCATAACAATCTATCCATGTGTTTGTGCATATTGTCACTATCCATTAGATGAATTAATTGATTTTTCATAGCGATTTTTACCAACAATGTAAAACATTAAGATTGTGGAATATAATAGCCATCAATACTATGGTATCATAATATTATGAAACTATCACTTCAAATTCTGGGAAAATAAATGTTTGATGAATGAAGTTTGTGATACGATGAAATGAAAGTGATAGTAAAAAAAAGGGTGTTAACTAAGAGTGAATATTGCAAAAAGCTAAGTTTAAACTGAATACATGATAAGCATGTTATAGAAAAATCTTATGAAGAATAATTCACAAGTTTGATTGCATGGATTCTATAGTTAAAATATCTAAATATCTCACAACTATAAAAATAAATGAATTGAGTAAAATTTTATTTACAATTGAAAAAATAATGAAAATTAGTTAAAAATTAAAAAAGGATAGTACTTAAATTTAAAGTGATCGTACAATCTAAAATAAACTAATTCTTCAAAAAAAAAAAGCATGTCTAGAGAAAAATAATAATATAGCTCATTAAATTTATTAATTTAGAGGAAGGTGTAGTACTTCTAGAGGAAGAATTAGTAGCTTCCAATGAAAAGAAAGAGGGAGAGGTACAGATAATGGGGGAAATATTAATAAAATGTTTGTTCAATTTATTCATTAGAAAGTATTTAGGCACTATGAGTTATAATTTTGAGTAGACATAGTTGAGTAGGAAAAATAAATGTTCATAATGTTATTTAAGATAAATATAACTTATTCCTTCTTTACTTTAATATAAATGAAATTGAGAATAATGTATTGTATATGAATTCTATATGTTCTTCTAATTTAGATCCAAGTGAGAAGCTATTCATCAAGTTGAATGAGAAGTGGGAGATAATCAATCTCATAGAACCAAAGCAAAGGGTACAATTGTAGTTAAAACTAAAAATGTTGATCTGATATTAATATACCATTGTTGGATTTATCATATAAGAACTTGTTCGTAATTAAACCAATGTTTGGATTTAATACATATATATGAAGAAATGTAACTATAAAAATATAATCAAGCAAATTTTGATGAAGATTGTTAGCATAGCGACTGCTAGCATATGGTTCTGGTTGCTACAAGTAGTTATTATAACTTCATTTTCCCCTTGTTTTAAATATTTTCATTATTGAGCAATTGAATAATTAGGCATTTACCTTTGCATATGGTATTAGAGTGTTGTTAGAACTTGTGCTATGTGAAGAATATGAGATAAGTATTTGTAGAGATGTTATGTGTGGGAAGTGGTAGTGTGGAAAGTTTCATGGGATAATGAAGAATTGAAGATAGAAGTGTTGAACATGTGACATGAAGAAAATAAAGGTACCAAATAAAGCTTTCAAACACTAGTACACAACCAACAATATTTGACTGAAAAAACTACTAAAAACTACTTATAAATGATTGAACTTGGTCACGTGACCATTCATAGTTTATTTATAGTAATATATAATGTGACTAGATTGATGGCTAAACCATTTTTAGTCATTTATTGGTTGTTTTGATTGATCAATTTGGTAGTATATCTAGTCATTAACTTAGTCACTTATTTAGTCATATGTTTAGTCATATTATTCACTAAGCTTGGTCACGTGACCATTAGTAGTTTATTTCTAGTCATTTGATCAATTTGGTCATATATTTAGTCACTAATTTATGTATTCACTAATTTCTATGAATTGGCAGTATATTTCATCATTTGATTAATTTGGTCATATATTTAGTCATATTTATTTACTAATTTTTGTATTCACTGGTTTCTATCAACTGGAAGTATATTTAGTCATATTTATTCACCGATTTTTTGTCAACTAGTAGCATATTTAGTCATACATTTTTAGTCATATTTATTCACTAATTTATTTTAGTTGATAGTATATTTAGTCAATTGGTAGTTTATTTAATTGTTTTTGTTCATAGCTAATTTTTGCTAAAAATTATTGGAAATGAAACAATGCTTTTGAGGATTAATTATTAATTGATGTTGATTAGTAGTATAATTAGTTATTTTGAATCTTTCACAATGAAACAACTTTGAGTCAGTAAAAACAACTTTTCTTATTGATAAAAAATCTTACAAACAACATATAGATCTTAAAATAAGTTACAATGCTTTTTATTTACTAAAAAAACCTTCATGGTTACAATTCATAGCTCAAAGAATGAGCAAGAAATTGATTTCCTGAGTATCATAGCATAGAAGCACAAATACATTCATAAATATGTTCTTCACAAATCCATGTTTGTCCCATGAAGCTCACCATCCTAGTTTGAGATCACACTATCATCCCTGTCGAGATCTTTCCTAATGCACCCAACTTGATCTAGTTCATAAGCTACCACTATGAATTGTTCTTGTATCAATAAACTATCCTTATCTCTAATGTAGAAATCAACATCGCATTACGATACTACTATTGAAAAATATTTGTGTCTTGGTAGATAGCTCATGATAACCCACAACCTTGTTGTTGCTCACTTGTACCAACTCTATGGTACTGTCCTAGGTGTTCATGCATCTAACATGAAGACTCTTGACTATCATGTTTTTTGGCACTATCAAATGCATACTGGAAGGTTGTCTCCTTACCCCTCTAAATGCCTCTTGAGACATTAACAAGATAGTAAATTTTGCATAGTTCTTATCATTGACTCTCAGATTATCTTTTAATGCTTGCATAATCATTCTCTTTTGCATGACTCTCTGCCCCTTAATAGTCACTTGTAGGTTTTATTCATGCATAGTTGGAAGCTCTTTCACATACTATCCTTTCAATCGTCACCATCATCCATTCTCATTTGCAAACATATTCACTCAAGTTTGAGGAGTGCTTCTACCATGGTCAATTTTTTTCGAAACACTATAATTTCTATGATTCCATTTGATTAGGACCTTCACTTTGTGTTTCTAGGTTAGATTCAAACTATCCAATCTCTTCACACTCTTCTCACTATATTGTTTCAATTTTCCCAGTGTCTTCTACTTATGGCTCTAAGTGTAACACTATCATCCATGGGCCTTTAAGTGCTACTCAACCTCAAATGTCTATCACTACCTTTTGAGAAGGTCCTCTTATTCTTTTACAGTCATATATCACTGTTATAACTGTTCCTTATGGGTGAAACCATGATATGAAGGATTATTGCAAACAACAAAGAGAGGACCTACAAAGCAAAAATACAATTTTCATTACTCGATCAATGATTTTATTTTAAGTTTTCTTAGTTAGACCATAATGAAAAATCTATAGAACATTATCAATAAAAAACTAACAATTCTTGGACTTAATAGACATGATCAGAAAAAAAGATCTACTAAATAAATCTTACAATGGATTTTTTAGAAGGGATTTCAAAACTACAGCCTTTGTTAGCATCCTCCTCGCTTGTGACAAAATGTGATCTTAAAAATAGGGTATAGAAATACACCAAAGCATAAAGGAAATATTTTTCAGACATTGTAGTGGCAACTGCCCTGGTAGACATGTATGCAAAATGTGGAAACATAGACAAAGCATGTGAATTGTTTGACAAAATTACTCAATGAAATGTGGTCTAACGGAATGCAATGATTGAGAGATATGCACAAAATGGATTTTTAGAAAAGGATTTAGAAACTTTCAAGAAAATGTGATTAACAAGTGTAAGGCCAAATTCAACAATCTTTGCCAGCATCCTCCTTGCCTGTGCCAAAATGGGAGCTTTGGAATAGGGTATGGACATCCATCCAGAACACCCACCAACCTCTCCAGTTAGCGTTCTGGGGTGATAGGGTGCTATAAATTAAGGGAAGAGATCTGTTGGGTATTTAATTTGGTGTGATTGCTGCCTCACCTACTTATCTTCTGCAAAGGAAATTTTTTGTGATTGTAGTCCAGGTTCCCATGTAGCCCCACAAGGAGCCAAAGCATGAGGGTGCAGGATGGCGGGCTCTCCCTGCATCCTTATGGAGGAACTTTTGTAAGTTGGTGGGGATGTGGGGATGATATTTTTTCATATTTTGTAGTTTAAACTACCCTGGTAGACATGCATGTGAAATGTGGAAGCATTGACAAGGCATGCAAACTATTTATAAGAATTCCTCAAAGAGATGTCATCTCATGGAATGCAATGATTGTGGGATATGCAAAAAATGGAATTTTTGAAAAGGCTTTAGAAACTTTCAAGAAATTATAATTAGCAGGTGTAAAGCCAAATTTGATTGGGATTCTCTAATAATGATACAAGTGGAATTCTTTGGTCTATTATTTTATCCTCATATATAGTTGAAATGTTTGTATTTACTGGATCATGCTTAGAACCTTTATTCTCCATAGTCCTTAGCTTGCAACAAATCATACTGTATCAAATATTATTGGATGCATCTTGTATGAATTAAATTATTAATATGGGAAAACTTCTTGAACTAGTATTGCAATCAAGACAATGCCATCTGTATCAACATTAGCACCTTCAATAGAGTAATTGGTAAAGGATGAATATACTTGAAAAATATGACAGTAAGAAGACTCTATTTAAGACCAACATCAAATATCAAGAATACCAAAATAATAATTATGTATTGTGGGAGTCAAAATGAAGTACTTACACAACAACCAAAAATCTATTGTTAGCATCATTTAGGTTCAAATATGAATAGATCCAAGATCAAGCATGCTAATAATTTATCTCAAATATAAGGAAATTCCCTTATTTGATTCCTTCCTATCCTTTGAGGACTAAGTGTCTTAATTAAACAACATACATTGTCCCCCAAGCACAACAACATAAGTATGCCTATAGAAATTAGGTTGTGTTGATTACAAGCATCAGCTAATGAAAAATCAAATTTCTAAAAATGTTCTGTATTTCCTAGGATTATCATTCAGTCATTTTTTAAAATCATTTCCTAGCACTATATTCTTATGTCTTTGGAATATATAAATTAGGATGCAGTAACCTAGTAGTGCCCATTTTTCAATCACTTCTTTGGATCTATTCTCCCTTTTTATTTGTTGTTGTAATTTTCTTAGTTATTTGTAAGAGAAGTTACACCTCCAATTTGCTATGCAATACTTTCATAACACTTTCAAAGAAATTTGAGTCAGAAGGTAACATATGTAAAATTCTACCTATATAGAAAATTGATCTATATTAGAGGATGTTGGGTGAAGCTATTTTAGAGGGAATATGTAAAATCACAAAAGAAAATGTGTTGAAGGGTAAAGAAGTAAAATAAATTTATTTATTGAGCACAATGAGTATGATTTCTTGGAATATTATACTTAAATAAATATTTTGAATTTGATTGGATTTTCTATACAATGTATACATGAATTCAGTTCTGTTTTAACTTGAAACTTGAACCTACTCTAGCATGTAGATGTTCAGGACAAAAAAAATGCTTTGAAGAATCACTTGATGTCTACTATGGACTTTGGAAATTTGTATCAAGACATTCTATATGTGGCTCTTATGCCACTACAAAAGAAATATATCAAATGACTTAATACTACCAACAAACTTTGTCTTCTTTTTTTCTTCAACTCGAACTTGTATTAGCATCTATTTATACACAAAACAAAAAAAATAAAATCTTGGACAATAAAAAAGTACTACACATAAATAAGATCCTTGACAAAAACTTGCAAAAAAACATTTATAAATAGTGAATTAGAAAATTGTCTTGAAACCTCCATTTGAAGCCAGAAGGTGGGTGTAGAGCTCAATGATTTGATGATCTCATAATCACATAGCAAGAAGATTATTTCTTTGGGAAAACTCAAGATGACTTAGAATAAAGAAAATTATGTTGGATGATTGCATAAGTTTTTTATATTGGTGACTACCTTTTATATTGGGGAAATTGGCTTTGCAAATGAAGGTAGTAGGGTATTTCCAGATTTAATAATTTTACATAACATTATGGAATAGAAGAAAAAAGAATCATTTATCTGACACTGTAGTGAAAAGTTAGCAATTGTAGTTGGTTTGTTAAACATGGCCCTTGGTACAACTATTAGAGTTGTCAAGAACCTTCAAGCATGTTCTAATTTTCACACTACATCTAAATTCATCTCCAAGATTGTTGCAAGAGAAATTATTCTAAGAGATGTGAACCATTTCCATAATTTTAAAGAGGGACAATGATCTTGTGGAGAATATTGGTGATGGTAAATGAAATAATCTAAAAAATAGGATTGCACTAGAATAATGTGCACTACATCAGATATCCAATCACTGATAGAAACTCACGATGATAGAAACTCATGAGATGCCTACACTTAGTATTGAAAGAAAGGGATTAGTAGTTAATTTATACTTATTCCTTGAATTTTTTTCATGTGGAATCAATCTCTAATTGCAAGGGATTCAAGGGGATGCTATAGAAACAATTTTACCCTCTTTCTTATGAGGAATCAATAAAGTTATATAAAGGCACTATTTTAGAAAAAGGTAGAGAAAAAGTATACAATAGTACACAAGTGACTTTTGAAAGAAACTAGTTCAATTGGGAAAGGATGCCATATACTAGGAAGTTACTAAGAAGTATATAAGAGGGTTTTTTGGCAACTCATGTGGCCCATTTTGATAGCTAAACTAGAAGATATAGATGAAGTATGTGCACAAGAACATTACATGGAATTAGATGAGAAGATCAACATTTCATTCTCTCATAAATAGTAGGGTGAGTGTAAAAAAAAAGGTAGTGATAAAAACAAGGGGAAGGAAAATGGAAAGGTAAAAAAGAATACCACTAAGACCATTAGTACAAAGGGAAAGATTAAGGACAAATATGATTGTTGTAAAAAAGATGGGAACATGAAATATGTGTTGGAAGTTGCACCCAGAGTTGATTCCTTCAAGAAACAAGAACAAGAACAAGAATGTTACACACTAAATCAAAGGGAAGGACATGGATTGCAACTCTGAGATTGATGAGAGATTTCCATGTGCCACAATTATAAAGGGTACATGTTAAGTTAATGATGGGTCTCAAGATGAAGACAAACTAACCAAACTCTTCTACATATTGATACAAATCAAATGAAAAAGGCCAATGCTCTTTATGATACATATTCACAAGAAAATATGATTTCACAAATTTTGGATACATGTTCACAAGAAAATATCATTTCACAAATTTTGGTTGATGAGCTTGGTTTGAAGAAAATCACCCAAATTGGGGAGGTTGGAGCAAGGAGTGGATTTTTCAATTACAAAAGCAATGTAAAATCAAATTTTGACTTAACCGAGATTTTTTAGATGAGGTGGTTGTTGATCTGATATTGTTGGATGTGTGTAGTTTCATCTTCTAAAGTCCTTATATCTACATTAGAGATTTCATATAGTTTAGAGGGAAGAATCAATATCAGTTGTCCTTAAATGGCAACAATTCACTCTCAATTTGTATCTGGGAAGGTCCAAAATGTGTATAGTGAGTGTTTCTCAAGCCAAGAAGCATGCAAGTGGCAATATTGTTTTGTCATTTTTGTGTGGAAAAGAGGAAAATGGGGTGGCTGAAGTACATTCAATCCATGGTCTGCATACAAATAATGAAAAAAAGAATGATGATTGGCTCGTATAATAATTTTTTGAGTTGTTCCTTGAGTTCAAGGGGTTACCCCTTCATAGAGAAATTGAACATGTGATCCAAATAGTTTCCAATTTTCCTCTTCCAAATATAGGATTGTATTGGTAAAGCCTCATAAAGGCCAAAATCAAGTTAAGGTGTAACTAAAAAACCTCACTTGCAAGGAAACTATTAGACCTAAAGCTTTGGCTTGTGGGTTAACTAGAATGGTGGTATGAAAAAAAGGGCATAACTTACTAAATGTGTGTAGATTATAGAACATTGAAAAAGCCACCATCAAGAATGGATACCCCTTACCACAATAGATGAGCTCTTGAATCAGCTACAAAATCCAAGTACTTTTCTAATCTTTATTTCAAATCCAACCATTTCCAAGGATAAAAGATGTTTGGAAAATAGTATTTAACATTATAACAGGCTATTTGAGTGACTTGTTCTTCTATTTTAGTTGTGTAACACTCCAACTACCTTTGTGAGATTAATGAATGTTGTACTTAAACCTCTCATAGACTATTGTGTGATGGTTCATTTCGATAATATCATTTTTTTTTATGTAATAACCCATGCCAAAGTTTAGTGATTTTTATGATTCAATCCATTAAGAGTTGGAAATGTAAACATGTCAACATATCATAGAATTGTACTTTGTAATGCTCCCTATAGAATTACTTTAAGTCTTGCATTTATTATTATAGATAAGAGATCAAAATATGCCAAGAAATAATAATTATGGTAGAGAGAGTATTAAAGCTCATGAACCTCTAAGAACACTCTATTTTCTAATTTACACTAACCCTTTTATAGATGTGAATAATAATGGAGGTTAAGACAATAATAATAATATCAATTTTTTTATTTAAGTTCTGAAATGAATCTGAATGAATAATGTATCAAGATCATTGTATCTAATTTTATTATTACTCATAACTCACGCGATGAGAATGTAATTGGCTAGTGCCTCTAATTGAATTTTGTTCCTAAATAAAACCTTATACACATGCAATATATATAAGGCACTATATTTGATATTTGCTAGTCATTCATGTAGCCTGTAACTAAATGATCATAGGCTCCCTAGGAGCACCTTAGATCTGCTGAGAAGAAGTATAAATCTTCAAACTTGATCAATCACTCCTTGTGAAGATATATAATGCAAAGATAACATTGATAGGAGGTATGTGCAAGATCATCATGGAGAACATAGGCCCTTAAGTAGTGAAAAATTCAAAAAAATCAAAGTTAGGCACCTTGACATAAAAATTTGAATAATTTATCTATATTATTTCAAAAATATGTAAGAATAAAATATGTATAAAATTGAATGTAGTTTGTAAACTACTAGGTTTATTTTTAAAAAAATCTATTTTGTGAAAATTGAAAATTTCAATGCAATAGTACTTCAATTTTAGGGAAAAAACAAGAAGTAGGTTCCTGTCTAACCACCCTAACCACAATAAAATATTTTATTATAATATTTTAGATATAAGTAGAGGACTCATGTCTCGATGTGATGCATATTTTTTTGTAATTTTTTTCCAACTAAATAAATTATTATGATTTTTTTATCACAACTTTAAAAAATATTAAAACTCATCACCCACCTTAATTTGGTCAAAACTTCATGAAATTCATTTTTTTTTTAATGCTCTTATGTGAACCATATAATGTGAGGCATGTTTTGAATTCAAAAAAATTGATATTGTTTGAAAGCTATATATGTTTTTCAATCGACCTATGAATTAGGACTTTAGTCATAATTCAAATAGAAAATGAATAATAATTATTTATTAAATTAAAAGTAAATCATAATTTATATTAGTGGAGAGCTGAAAATTTCCTTTAAAAACCCTTTTTGTTTCATCAATTTTGGGTAAAAAAAAATTTATCAGCCACATACCCTACACATACCCATCATATCACCACTTTTTGGTCCATCATAATCTTGCACATAACCCTCGCCTACACTAAAGGTAGAAAATGGATCTAGAATTATATATAAATCAATCCAAGACAATATCACATTCACAATGTTACTAGCTTTTACCATTTTCAATGAATCTTCCCAAGGTTTCTATTTTAAAAAATTCTGATTTTAAAAATGTAAAACAAACTTACAATTTAAGATAATCTAATAACTTACATTGTTGTTGAAACCAATGGGTCTAAATTTCTAAGTGAGATGCCCATGATGCGCATATGGAATATGGGAAGGGTCCATCAAATTTTTAGTAAGTACTTCATACTTGCAATGTATCACCCAAGGTATTTGTTTAATTTGCATGTAGAAATAAACATTATACATAATCTTATCAATTTAAAGGAAGAACACTAAAGTAATTTAAGAACAAAAAAGAGGAAAGATGAACAAAATAAATGTTTAATATCTTTTGTCTATGGAGTATAATCCCACTCAATAAATATTTGATTTTTCTTGAAAAAGAGTTACCCATAAGGAAAATCTCTCATTGTTAGAATAGATTTGATTGATTGATCACTTAGCATTGGAATCAATGGCAGATTTTTGTTGAGAGCAATATTTGTGTAAAAAGGATCAATGTTTGGCCAAAACCAGATGATTCCTTGCTATAGTAGACTTGGATAAACACAGGCATGTTCCCTCTTAGAGGTGTGGACCTACATTTAAGGTAGAATCACTTCATGAAAATTTATATATTTAATGCACATAGCCACTACAAAATCACTAACTCTCACAATGACTTGATTCCCATTCCTTGTCAAAGAGACTAGATCCACATTTTGATGCACTGTTAGATTGATCAACATTTTTGATGACTAGTTCCTTCTTAATGAACCTAACACAATGGATTTAATGGAAATGAAACAAGCCAATATCCCTGAAAAATAACCATTTTCTCTTTGTTACACTCTTGAAACCCTAGATCCCAAAGCATAATGACTTGAAAAATTGTCCAAAGGCTAGATTATAAGGGTTTTTAATATGAAAAATTCTATTGAATAATGTTGCCTCCATAATACATAAAACAAAGCTCTACAAAGCAACATTTCAAAATGAAAATCCATATCAAACACAAAAGGAAACCCTAACCCATGGGAATAAGGGAAAAATCCTTTGAATGAATGAAGAAGACATTGATATGAAAGAACATGAAGAATGAACACTCATTTTATTTCTACAACTCGGAAATGAAACAAAGCAACCCCAAGAAGATGAAAAAATGTAGAAAAAGGTAAAGGAAACAACCAACCATGCAAATGAAGATGAAAAATGGTCATGCCATGAAGCTACCCCATGTTCTTAGTTGAATGAAACTCTGATAACTGCCCAAAAGCACTGCAACCTTCCTCTTCAAAGGAACAAAAAACTAAGAAGAAATCCATATTGGAAGAGCCCATGTTGTTTCAATCCTTTTGCTTGAAAAAATATAATAAAATATAAACCATAAAAAAAATTATAAAAAAAAAAACAAAGAGAGAATGAAACCCAACAAGCTTCTCTTGCAAAAATAAAAAAAATTAATTTATCACTTGCTCATGTTTTTTCTCCTTTTTTATGGATGATAAAATTAGTCATATCATATGTGACTAATTATTTAGTTGTGTTTTGTTACTGATGATCAAATTAGTCATTTATAGCTGAAAATTGTAACAAAATAGTATAACTTAGTCATTTTTAGTTGTTGTGACTAAAATTTTTAGTCACCTCTAAGTCATTTATTTTCCAAATTCTACTAGTGAGAGAAAGGAGATCACCTACATCAAACAACATTCAATTTGGAAGTTTCTACCACCAAACATCACCAAACAAAGTAGTCAAGTCAACATAAACATTCAAGATAGAAACTTCCTCACCGCCACCAACTTGTAGATAGACCATGTGTGTTGAATGTAGAAACATGTGTTTTTGAATGAAATATAGGAGTCTAGAGAATTCTAAGACCTCTATTTATTGAAGCATCTACAATCGATTTTATGTAGGAAAAAAGAAAAGAGAAAAAGGATTTGTTTATTATGTAGTAGCATTCAGTTTTTGGGCTCTTCTATTATATATTATTCTGTGTGTTCATAGTGCCTTTTTTTGTTTTTATTTTTATTTTCATGAGAAAATTTTATATACTTTCTTTTCCTCTATTCATCTATTTTTGTTTCTATGATTGTTTGAAATGATGTATAGTTTATTATTGATGTCATCACACATATTCTCTGCTCAATTTCTAACAATTAGTATCAAAGCTAGGCTATTGGAGGGTTTGGTGTGTGTAGGTATTTGTTGAGCAGGCATGGAGGAAACAATAGTGAGTGATATGGAGAAGTTAAATGAATCTATTTTTTCCCTATGGAAATCCCAAATGGAGGTATTATATTGATGTTGAAGGATATATATTTTCCAATTGAGGGAATATCAAAGAAACCCACAACGATGGTGGACGAAGATTGGAAAAGGATAGATAGAAAGGTGATTGCAGCCATTCATCAATATCTAGCTAAAAATATATATTTTAATGTTTTTGAAGAGAAGATAGGAGAAAAACTATGGAAAAAGCTTCATGATCTATATGAGAAGAACATGGAATCAAATAAGGTGTTCTTAATGAAGAGGCTATATAATCTTAAGATGGAGGGTGCTTCAGTTGTAGAACATTTAAATGAATTTAATATCATTACTAGTTAGTCAACTTTCCTTTGTTAAAATTGTTTTGGATAATGAAATTAGAGTTGTTTTACTAATGTGTTCTATGCTAGATAGTTGGTAAAATTTGATCGCCGCTATGAGCACTTCAACACCTATGTAGGAACACTCAAGTTTGATGATGTCAACAACAATATAATGAATGAAGATCTGTGATGAAATTCAATTATGAAAAAATAGGGAGGAGAAGCTATATCCCTATCTAATCATGGTAGGAGGATTGATTGAGGCCATCAAGGGCACTTAAGATCAAGAGGCTAATCTAAATCAAAAAGGGGAAAAATCACTTGTTATCATTGTGGAAAGCTAGGGCATGTGAAGAGAGAGTGTCGAGTTTGGAAATGAAGCCAAAAAGATCAAAATCAGAAGCCAACTAATACAAATGAGGATAAGACCACCACTGTAGCTATGAATGGAAATGTTTTACTTATTTTTTTAGTAGAAGATGTATGCTTGCATAGATCTAGTAGTAGCTTAGATTAGATCCTTTATTTTGGGGAATCTTACCATGCAACTCCATGCAAAGATTATTTTTTTGTATATAATTGTAACAAATGATTTTGGCACCCTAATCCTTTTTAGCACTTCAAGGGTTTTTCACCTAAAAGGAGAAAGAAGGGCCAAAATAGGAAATTGTCACACTCAAAACTAATGCAAGAGTAGATTAAATATGAATAAAATTTTCCTAGATGAGATGTAAAGAACTGATAAAATATATTGATTATTAAATGAAAACTATTGTAATGCAACTTGTTAGAAAACACATTGTGATATGCAAAAACACCTAGAAATGAAAGAAAATTGTAACAAAATTTGATGAAACTAAAAGTATGCACTTGAAAACATGATTGAGATTGGAAATGACAACTATAATGTGGTTGAAACTAAAAATTTTGCCTACTAGGACTCATTCACCATTCTAGGACAATTAGTCTTACTTCTAAGAAACTATCGTGGAACTCATTTCAGACAAATGGGTATCCAAAACTACAAAGAACACTTTTCAAGTCTAGAAATGGGACTCATTTTCCACTAATGGAAAATTATTCCACTTATAAATTTTTAAAAATGCAAAACTGGAAACAAAAGCCCTCGCTCTGCTCTTCGATTCTTAGCAAGTGTCCACCTTTGAAAGTCTGATTTCTAAACCTAAAAGTCACTTCTTATTGATATTTTGACTTTTTCAAGAAGTATATTTCTTCAAAAACTTTGTAACAATTTTTTAAATGATTTCCAAGCCTCCAAGATACCTAAATCTGCAAACACACAAGAAGAGAAGCTAAAATGTTGGATGTTAGGGCATGCGTGTTTTCCTTGGTCAAACCCCTTTTAGGTAATCAAACCAAATGAAGAGATAATATGAATAATTAACATGAAATATAGGGATTAATACCTTTCCATGATGATTGACCTTTATTTTCTACAACAAAAGATGAAGATTCAATTGTTAAATGTCTTTGGAAGCTATCTTGGTGACTTAGAATATAAAAACCATAACTTTCTTGACTTGAGGACATGATGAATGATAAATGAATGATAAGAGATGTTAATTTGGGTTTAGCAACTTTATTTTATAGGAATTATCCTAATTTTCCTATTAAGTAGATCCCTAAGGCTGACATGAAAGAATAATAAACTTAAATTCTAGTTTTCCCTGCTCAAAACTTAAAAGTGACCCAAATTGGACTAATTCACTACCTTCGGTGAATTTTTCCCACTTGGGAAGGACTAATTCATGAAAAATGGTGAAATAGTCCTAAAGGGGCCCATTTTCTAGCTAGGTTGTTGGGGAATGAGGAAATGAGGTTTATATGGTGACTTTGTCAGGGATTTCATCAAATTATGCCTCAAGATGCACAATATGGTGTAATAGGGCATATTAGTGATGATGTAAAGGGTGGATAATATGGACACAAATTTCATTGTAAAAGTCTGATTAAATACACTTTTCATCATTAAAATAAGGTCCATATAGCCTAGAAAGGCACAACATCCAATGTGAATGTGTAAGACACATTACAACACTAGATTATCATAAAGTTTAATTTACAAGCCTTCTAGATTAGTATAATAATTCTATTAAACATGGGTATGTGTAGGATCATCATGGAAATAATAGGCCCTTAAGTGGTAAAAAGTTAAGAAAATTCAGAGTTAGGTGGTGTCATTGGGCTAAATAAGTGAATCAAGCCCAATGACACCACCAAGAAGAGGATGCATCACAAGGAGAAATAAATCACACATTGAAATGTGAGTGTTGATGTATGCCCCCACTTTAAAGTGGCTGTGAACATCAGTACTATGAGCAATTTCTTTAAAGTAGAGAAAGAAGACATGTGAGCTTACATGGAAAGCCCTATGCCAAGTCATATTTTTCCAATAAGCTACATCATGAATAAGGTAGTATGTCACATGCCAGTCAACTTAAGGCATGTCATCCACATCCCAAGATTTCTCTTATATGTTCATGAAAGGCTAATGACTAGTTGAAAGAGACAATGACAAGTGACATATGAGGAAAAGACTATTGAACCCCTTGCCCCCACTTAGTGTAGGACAAAGGTGAGCTAGGTAGAGAAAATAGGTGCTTCCACACAAGGAATAACACCACACTTGAGGTGTTGAATTTTGATGTGCAAAGTCTGAGATGAGAGTGGAGATAAGGGAGATACCCCTAGGACTTTGTTGGAAAAGTATGGTTTGTCATTTTATGCCATGTGTAGGAGGGAGATTGCATCCAATACCATAAAAATATTCCAAGTGAGATGAAGGTGGTTTATGCTTCTAAGAAGGATTGGTTTCTTGGAAATAACACAAATCCTTTTTAATTTTATGTTTTGTCTCCCCATGATGGATGTGCGTTAGATAGCCCCCATCACTATCATAGGTTAATGTTGTTGATGTAGATCCAAGTTGAGAAAAAGGCTATTTTGGTTTAGGTTGTGACATTGAGTAATCTCCCCTAAAGGAAGGTTTGAAAGCCCAAGCATAACTAGAACTTGTGTCTGAGAATGAATCGTTTGTATATGACTCTTTAAATGATGAGGGTGAGATTTTGGAAAATATATTGAAAGGAGGTTTAGAATCTAGTGACCCCCAATTATCATGAAAGAGTTATATTGTAGGTGATGAATTAGCATCAACTTGTAGAGGTCCATGTTTTTATTTGTAAATGAAAGGATTAGGGGAGATGGAAATGGTGTGATTAGTTGATTGATAGCTTCGTTCATCAACATAAACCATGTATATCTTGTTATTATACTCAAATTTCATTATATAGTGAAGGGTAGATCAGACTCCTTTCATAGCATGAATCCATGGTCTCCCTAGGATAAAATTGTATGGACGGGGTCCTTGCATGATATGGATAGAGGTAGGAAATACTACAGGCCTGACCTCAATAGGTAATGTGATCATCCCTAGTGGTTTCCTATTAACATTATCAAAGCCACAAATATGAACATCATTAAGTTGAATGAGCTTTTTCTCCATGTTAATTTTGTTTAGGAAGTGAAGGCTACAAATATTGGTTTCAAATCCATTGTCTATGATAGTGTGCCTAATTAAAGTTTCATTAATGATCACCTTTATCATCAAGGGATCACTCTTGTTTTGAATCTCAAGTGATGTCAATTCTTGTTTATTGAATGTGATTTTTGATTGGGTTGACTTGCATTGGATGAGAGGAGGATGTTACATTATTCAATTTTTTGTAAGATTATATCTCCTCCTTTTGTATTTGAAACATTTAGTGAAATAGAAATTTGATTGTAGGTGGTAGTTGAATGAGTTTCCATACAAATATATTAACATGAGTCTTTTTAAGGTCTTCAACACCAGGCACACTATATGGAAGTAAAGGTAATGGGTAGGAGTGTTGTGGGATCCCTTAGATGTTCGAGTCACTAAGTTAAAACGTAGTTGTTTGAAAACATTATTATGATTAGATTGAATGAAGGATTTTAAAACATCTCTTTGTGTTTTGTGTGATTCTAATGTCACTATATTATATTCACCTAGAGAAGGTTTAGTGTTTGAAGGATATGTTTCAATGTTCATGTATTTTTGCACCATGAGATTATCCTTAGAAGAGGAGTTTTTAGGAGAAAAAAAAGCATGTTGACACCTTTAGTTTTTCAAATTTGAAGTTCCCATATCTAATTTTTTTACTTTGCACATTCAGAAATACCCCTGAAAAAATCTTCCTAAGTCACCTACTTTGAAGGGTTGCAATTTAGATCCTATTGATTTTCAAGCCAAACCCATTGGAAGACACATTTATGTGACATATGTGAACATGCATGTTATTTTCCAACTTCCCATAATGAGCTTTGGAAATGTTTTGAAATGTGAGACTGGAGGGTTCTGGCACTATTTTGTTGTTTGCAAACTCTTTGTCCTATGAAGTAGCCTCCTATTTGACTTGATATTTTGCAATCAGATGATCGTCATGTAAAAAAGATTTTTTCTCTCCATTCTCCCTACAATAATGTACTCCATAGTCTAATTTTTGAGCCTCATGATGAGATTTGATATTTTTACCAAGGAAAAAAGCAAAAATAGTTTGCTATGTTTTCATACCTGCATTTTCAAAAACTTTTCAAGGCGATCAAATTTGACCTTCAATATCTTTTGAAGAATGATGATTCAATAAAAGCCTTCTTACACACATACTCAGTGTATTGAAATGACCAAGTATGTCTAGTGGCATTTCCCCATAAGATGATTTGATAATTTTTCAAAATGGCAACTTGTTGAGTTTTAATTGGCTTTAAACATGAACTATTTCAAAAAAGTCTGAGTAGGCCACTTTGATGTTGAATATCTTTGACCTTATGAGTTGTTTCACTAATTTTTTTTTTACACTCAATTCTTGGGTCAAATTTCTACATTCTTTCTCTATTTCAAGGTCTTAGGAAAAGTTTTGATGGGTTATTTAATCATTTTCTAATCGCAATAGGGCCAAAAATGTTGTTCCAAAAAGTGTTAAATTTTGCAAATCTAAGGACAACCCATTTCTTTTCTTGGCTTGAAATGTCTACATATCCATTTTTATCAAAAAAAGAGGCCATATGATGTTTTATTTTAATGCATTTCTAGTGTGGTAAACATGTCCCAAGGGCCAATTTACAAAGGAGGTACTTGAATTTTAAGGGTTGGGAAAAAATTGAGGAAATGGGTTTTCTCTAAATAATTGATTATGATCATGCACAAGCTTTTGCAGATCCAAGTGTCCCGGTTTTTCTACAATGAATTTCCCCTATTTGGGCCACAACCAAAATTAAAATTTCACTATTTTCTAATGTTGAAATTGCAAGTGTTTAAAATATTCTAAGTATTTTAAATACTTATAAAAAGAAAAAGCGAGAAATTAGGGAAATTTTTAATATTTGATGTTTTATATAGTCAAAATTTATAATCTATTTTATTCATGATAGTCTCACCCATGAGCCCACAACATAGTAGTGTTGCCATGAACAAGTCTCACGAGGAAGTGGGGAGCCTACTGAAGGAGTTTGTATAATTTTTGAATTGAAAAATCATTGTTACATGAATGGAATGCCATAACTGCAACACACAAAAAAGGAAGATTTGTTGAAAACCCTTCATAAATCTTTGAGCAAATGAAATTGAAAGGTACAAGACCCTTTATTTCTTCTGTGTGTAGCAAAAATACATTTAGATGGAAACATGTAGATGAGCTGGGAGCGATTGAGAAGGGTATAAGCATCCAACAAAGCATTGAGGATGGGGAAATTTAGCTGAAATTCTTTGTGCATGAGAGGAGGGATTTAAAGAAATTGGGTATCACATCTTAAGAATCTTAAAGGGCTTGAATGGTGTAGCTAGAGAACATGGTGATGCAACATATTTTACTTAATGCTTGAAAAAGCGTTATATATCACCAATAAACAAAAATAATGATTAAACCTTAAATTATTCTAGGTTTTATTTTAAAAATAATATTCCTAGCTTCAAATTGAAATTGAAGGATTCATTAAGCTTTCCAATTAAGAGCTTCTCTAGAAAGAGAGTTGTGTTTACTTCCATTTTTGGAAGTAATAATTATACGAGGATAAAGATAGAGTCCAATTCTACATGTCAATGTCAACACTAATGAAAATTGGATTAGGACAAAAATCCATTGGTTTTATAGATTGTGTGGGTTCGAGTCCCTCTATCCTAGGCCTCATAAAGTAGGCTTGATACAAGGAAACAGTTAGCATTGTAACAAATCTTTGTCGCCCTCAAGATTACATAGCATAGAAACAGGATTTCAAATTCAACATATGAAAAAAAGTGAGCTTAGAGGAAACACTAGAGTGAAAGAAAATATCTGGCTTGAAGCAAAAGAAACAACTCAAGCTACATAGGGAAATGGTTTATAGTTTTCCATGCCAAGTTGAAAGGGATTGATTTGAAATTGTGAAGGGGATTTATGTATAGCTTGCTAGCCCATGAGAGCCAAGGAATACATTAGCATAGTGGCATGGAGGCATGAGGATTGGTCTCCCGAAAATAAATATTTTTATCTTTAAAAATATTTCACTTTATTTCTTAATGTTTTCCCCGTGAGCCCAAGTAGATTATTGCTTCCATCATCAAGCAATAGCGGGGAGGCAGGGATTAGCCATGGTGGGCCCAAGTGAAAATTTTAAAGTTTTCTAAACTTTTAGAATTTTTCCAAAGCAATGATTGAAGTATTTTCATTTAAAAGGAAAATATTTAATCTTGAGTGAAATATAAAGCATGAGGGAAAGTATTTTAGGGGTATGTGTAGGATCATGATGGGCCAAAAAGTGGCGATATGATGTGCATGTGTAAGGTATGTGGCTGACGACTTTTTTCTCACACAAAATTTATTAAATGAAAAGGGTTTTTAAAGGGGATTCTCACCTTTCCACCAATATAAATTATGATTAAATTTGAATTTAATAAATAATTATTATTCATTTTCTATTTGAATTAGGACTAAAGTCATAATTGATAAGCTATTTGAAAAACATCTATAGCTTTCAAATGATATCACATTTTTTAAATCCAAAATATGCATGACATTCTATGCTTTACATACTATAGGATTAAAAAAAGAAAAATTGAATTTCATGAAGTATTGAGCAAGTTAAGGTAGTCAGACATACAAGTTTTTATAATTTTTAAAAGTTATAGTAAAAAATTCATAATTAATTATTTACTTGAAAAAAAATTACAAAAAAATATGCATTACATTAGGACATGAGTCCTCTACTTATATATAAAATATTATAAAAAAATATTATCATTTTATTATGGTTAGGGTGGTTAGATAGACAACTACTTATTTTTTCCCTAAAATTTAAGTACTATTGCATTGAAATTTCAAATTTTCACCAAGTATATTTTCTATTTTTTAAATAAATTTGGTAGTTTATAAACTAGATTTAATTTGCTACAAATTCTATTCTTACATATTTTTGAAGTAATATAGATAACTTATTAAAAAAATTACATCAAGTTTCCTAACTCTGATTTTCTTTGAATTTTTTGCCACCTAAAGGCATGTTTTTTCAATGATGATCCTGCACATATCCTTAATAAAATATTTCCATGATCAAATAAATTCAAAATGTGTGGATAAGTAAGCTAATTGCTTGATAAAACAAAGGTAAGCCTTTTATGTTGGGAATTAAAATTTTGATGATGTGCAAAAATAAAAGTGAAAGAGGAACAAGAATTAATTATGTAAAGTGAATAATATATTCACTATGTGAAATTTTTTTGATGGAGAAGAGCTTTTCATGTAGAGAACTAGTTTTAATGCAATAGGGTGAAAATTGAAAGAGGAGATAAAATATTTTGCAAACAATGAATATTTTTTTAACTATGGAATAAAGAGGAATGATGAATTTTCATGCTAGAGAATATTTTTCTCTTGAAGAGCAGCACGTGTATGAAGTTTGAATCAGAGTAATAATTAGGGATTTATCTTCAAGTAGTGGGTAGTTATTCATCAACAATCCAAAGTTTTCCAAGTGTCTTCTTATGATGATAATTTAGGGTTTTCTTTCTCCTTAAGTGCAAAATTCTAATTCATTGTAGGGAGTTAGCTATTTTATAATTAGTCACATAGAATAATGCAGTGTAAATATAGAACATTCGAAGGTTTTGTTTTAGGTTGGAGTCTATCAACACATTTATATTTCAAATAGTAATATTAGAAAATTTCAAAACCATTTTTCTCTCTTATGTACTAGTTTTATAAGCTATCAATAAAATAATCCAGAGTTTTTTTTCTGTCTCCATTCAATTCGAATGCTTAGTTTTGTTCATGCTTATTGATTCAAGGAATTGATGTAAATTATTGAGTGAAGCTCTTGGTTTATTTTAGGTTGAGTGCTAGGATTCTGATAAGAATTTGTGGTTCATAATAAAATGTTGATTTACGATAATGTAGTAATGTCAAAACCTAGATTATGTTGTGATAAAATGTTATCAGGTTGTATAGGTGTTGAAGTTGACTCTATTACAAGGATAAGACATTGAATATGTGTGTTATTCATGTTACATTATGTTGGTTAATTCAATAGCTGATTACAAATTTAAATCAAATTACTTATCAATCTCAGTTTGTTTATGTGTGGAATTTAATGCTATATCTCTCATGTTTGAATTAGACACTACCACGAAGGTCATCCAAACCTTTAGGGTACTATTTCTTTTAAAAAATTAGAGGAGAAACATTTTTTTATAGTATATTTGATACTTTGGAAAAAAAGAGTATCTATAAGCATACTGTTGCGATTACCCTCCCTAGTTTAACATATCCAAAAGTGTAGCAAATTTTAGTCTCTTTAACTAAATATTGTTCGTTGGCCAAATCAAATCACTGAGTTTGAATATGAGGGAGTGGCTACTCTGTAGGACTCATTGTGTCTCTTGATTTGGGAACCAATAGGTTGGTGACTTTGCTGGGGACACATCAGATTAATATCACTTTGGAAAGAGACAAAATAAATGAATGACTAGTTGAGATGTTGAAGTTCCAGATCTACAAATTGATTTTTAGTAGCCCAAAATTCAAAATACTATGAAGTTACTTTGTTGGAAGAACTTAGAGAATTTATTTTCATTGATGAATATTTCCTTTTTTCAAAGATTTTCCTTTTTTTGAAGACGTGATGACTCTACTCTACAATTTATACACATGAAGGGCTACTATTTGTTATTGTGACTCTAAAATGTTTTATTCAAAGTTGTAGCAGTTGGAGATGTGAAGGTACATGTTTCTTTGCATACCTTCATTTTTTGGCCATGTCATATTGAATGCAATTGTTGTTCCTTTTAAAGTGTTTTTCTCAGTATTCAAAAAATTTCTATTATGGATAGTTAGAATGAATTTGTATATCCTAGGGATTTTTATCCACTTGCATCATCATGTGTTCTAGTCTCAGGTTACCATCATATTAAAAATTATCCTAGTTATCATTTTTTCATGGTTATGATTATGCACTATTAGTTAAACCCACATTCACATACATCTATGGATTATGTAGACTTGCAAAATTTGCATCATGCAGTTAATTAGGTCCATTCATCAACATTAATTTCATTTTTAAGGTTATTCATTTAATAAATAAAAAATTCAAGTCAAAAGGGGTAAAAAAATCCTAATCATCATTAGGCTAATCTAATCTTGATTAAATTAACCTAACCACCCACTTGCACAAATAAATAAATTTATTGATTTATTAAAATCCTTATTTTCTTTGAACATGGCATCTTTGAGGAATGTTGCCCACACAACATTTTCAAAATTTTAAATTCTGACATGTCCTCCACTTAGAATTTTAAATTCTTACATGTCCCCCACTCAAAATTTTAAATTCTGAAAGTCCTACATGTCCGCCCACTCAACCATTTTAAATTTTTTGGCACATTGGAAAAAAATTTCTCACTCCTCAACCACTCACAAGTTGACAAGTGGCCTCATCTCATTGGCAATCTTCTCATCAGAATATTTTATAAATTGAGGCCCTCATTCTTCATATATCATCAACATTTTCATGCAAAGTTACTCTCTCGGTTTGAGAAGTAAATTTTATCTTCACCATTTACATTTCATCACTTGAGCTTCACCAAGGATTGGGAAAGGGCTATTTTCCACAATAGCACCAATCCAATATGGAATAGGTATGCATTATGTATTTCTTATGCTTTCAATTTAGTTTGTTTTTTTATCATGTTAGAAAGCATTTTGCATTATTTCATAGGGACATTTTGATAGATTCGTAGAATACTAACCCATGCTTGAAGTTTAATATTTGTAGATTTTAATGGATGACCACATATGGCGCTAGGAGGAGGGATTTTTGTTTGTTTGAATTAAATTCAAAAGACAAACTTATGTTGTAGGAATCTGAAAATACATTCACATGGTGATGCCTAATCCCTTAATTGTTACTTCTGCCACTTTAAATGTTTTCACATTTCCTTACTTAAACTTACACTTGTGGTTCAATGACAAAGCGGTGAAGTTGCTAATAAGAATGACATAGAATGTGCTGATGAATGATGAGAATGTCTAAGTGTTGCATTGAAAATCTCCAAATACAGATTCTATTGTTTACAGATTCTAAACACATAGGCCTTTATGTTTTAGACTATTGTTTACACTTGATATTTACAATAGAATGTCTCTACTTTGTTGATTAAATCTAAAAAACTGAGGTGATAACATATCAAATTGGTGTGGAGCTTGACCTAGTAGATAGGATTTTGTTTGTTTTGAAGTATATGGCTATCTAAAAACTTTTTTTTTTTTTGCAGTGATTAGATTTATCCGGTAGTTATCACTTGTTCTCTTGCAAAAACATCTTTACTACATATTGGTACACATTATTATAGTACTGTATGCCTGTGTTTTTACTATGCTCCATCATAGGAAACTTGTAGGAAATCTACTATTCATTATTCTCTAACATCTGTTGTAACAAAGGTGCATTTGTACCTGTTGCATTTGCTTATTTTTTTCTTTTTAAAAATGCCATAAGTATCCTGCTACCAATGATTTCTCCAACTACACTACTTTCCACCCTAAGTGTGTTTTCCACATACAAAGCATTATAATCTTTATGAATAATTCTATGAGGCATCCTTCAGATGATTATTAATTGTACTCTTAAAGAAACAGTTGGCACAAGTTTTGCAATTTGTTGTATTGCCAAGTGCACATGCTCCAAAATTTCACTTTTCCTTGCAAGGTGAACATTTTTTTTTTTGAAATAAGTTTCTCTGAAGTAAGCCCACCTAATATCTACTTCTTGGTGAGTGAATCCATGTGAAATGGCAATCCACATGAAGGAGGAAGGAAATCTCTGAATCTTCAAAAATAAAAAAGAAGAAATGAGTGAAGATGGCATTCTAGTAGGAGTATGATGGTCTAATGTTGCTGCATCACTAATTCGCAAGACTTATAAGTCACTTAGCTGTAACAAATTTTCCAGAATAGAAAATTCATGTGCTTTAATTGATAAACTATTATCAATAGTTTTTGAATCATTAATGGTGTGCAAAGTTTTACAAAATGTAGCCTCAATTTGAGGAGTTGAGTCAACAGTCATAAAGGCATTACTTGTTTTTCATGCAACACCCACCTCGATGTGTTATTAACTCCCAACGCCTTTTTTTTTTGTTGATGCATTAACTTCTCTAGCTAATTCTTTCAAATTTATTTCAAAACCTTCAAACATGTTAGGTGTAGATTAATCTTGGAATGCAAAATTTTGAATCCAGTACTTGTATTCTGGGAGGATTCTAGTAAAGGTTAGTGAAGTTGTTGTTTACACCTGTAAAATGCTTTGCCTGAAAGTTTCTAACGCCTCTTCTAAATCCATTTTGTGTAGATCTTGCAATCAATGGGTTCCATGGGATAACATTTCTTTCATACATTTTGTTACATAACTATTCACGTACACTCATGTGATTTTCTTTTGAAAGCTATGAACTATGAACTTTTAAACTCTTTGAGTTCTCTTTGGCTACAAACAACTTTTCTTTCCAGTGATCTTTTTCTTTTCAAAGCAACAATCTCTGCAATTTGTTGCAACTTATTTATGATTGTACTTTGCTTTTGAATTCAAAATAAATCTTGACTGCTTCATCTCCTCAAAAATTCGATGGATTTACTCTTGACTGCTACAATCCATTTATTCTAATAATTCCTCAGATCTTCCTCTGTGATCTGCAATGATTAGCGGCTCATCTTCTTTACTAGCTCATTCTCTCTTTCAAACTATGGGCTTTCATTTCCTTCTATGTGTGATCCTCTTTCAAACAACAGTAAATATATATGGCTGTGTAAAACAACTGCTGATTGCAAGCAGCTTTGTTTCTTGGTAAAATAGTGGTGGATTGCATATACTCAAGCTTATATGGTTTTTTATCTTTTCATTCATTCTGAGTCTTTGTTGGCCACTAGTCTTTATTTCATCTATAACATACGCCAACATAGACAACCATACTGTCATCTACGCGATTTTCAGTGCTTCATTCAATACAGAACTTACCACTTTCTATGCGTTACAGCCCATTTTTTCAAGAGAGCACACCTGAAAATATAATTTCTTTTCAACCCTATAGATTACGAGCAGCTTCATTTTCTTGTTGGAAGCAGTTGTTTGTTGTAAGTAGTAAATGCTCATTAAACTCTGACTGAGTTGACAGGAGTGGGGCGTAGTCAGTTAGGCCTACATGAATCATCAACTACAAATATAAATATTGTTGCATTTGTTATTTCCCAAGCAATAGCATTTATTAATATTTTTATCATTTATTATGAACTCGCGGGACTCTACAATGATAGATTCTTCATTGAAAATCATAAACATTGCATTCCATTCACCGTCTTGGATACAAATTTTTGTTTTCTTGTGATCATATTGCTAGAAAGAGTTGGCACATGGGACACCGAACACAGCACCGAATGTTGTTTGTATGGGACAACTAATCATTCTAGTTTATACTTATAATATAACTGATGGAAATTTGGATAGAATATAAAAAAATTACTAATATGTTTAATCTTGTTGTGGTTTTCTAGAGATTCCTAAAATCTAATTTTAGTGCTCTAACCATAAATGTGTACTAAAAAAAGAACCTACCTTTCATACCTACCAATGTGATTACTAGAGGGAGTAAATAAGTGATGGTTTAGAAGTCATGGGATTTCTCACAAATATGATTTGATTATTTGTAGGTGATCTCTGATAGGGGCAAGAAATGTCATCTCAAAATTTGACTTCTAATGTTATAATTTTTTATACCTCAAATTTTGTTACACGCATTAAATAACCAACAAAACTACTTTGGTGTTAAATTTGATCATAAATTACAACCTTATTCTTTGATTAGATTTTATTACCAAATGCCAAATCTTATTTTGTTATTAAAATGAATCTTATTTTTGGTGTTTACAGGGAAACAAAGGTGTGAAGAGGAAAACAAAGGAGAACAAGGAGGGTGAAAACAAAGGTACAAAAGAAAAAAAAAGGCTAGTAAAAGGATAGAGAAAGACAACAAAGGTATAAAGGAAAATGAAGGAGAACAAAGAAAAGACGAAAAGGAAAACAAAGAATGAGGAGGATATTTTGAAAAATCATAGTGTTTTTAAACACTTTAAGTGTTTGTTTAACATTTTTTCACAAAATGGCTATCTCTTCTTTCTTAGGATGCTAATTTTTGTTTGGTCTTAAAAGAATCTTTCAATTTCTTCTTACAAAGGTCAAAACAAACTTTGGGATCACAACTTACTAGATTTTGTTTCTTGGATTAACAATTGAACAAGAAAAATTTCAAACTTTATCTTGGTGCTTTAAAATGAATTCATGTTTGCTTTGAGGCTAAAATGAACAAGTGCTTAATTTGTGTGATATTGTATTTGGTTCAATTTAAGTTCGTATCCTCTCCCCTTGTGCTTCATGCAATCTAGGGTGCAAAAGAAACACTCAAAATGCATTTTATTGCTTTGAGTCACCTTTAGAGGGGCTTGCCTAAGAGACACATCTGAAAGGAGAACTCGAAGGTGACTCCAACTAGTTTTTCATTCGGGCTAGTATATAAATTGATAAGACTAACTATCAAGTGCTCATGGTATGTAGGCCTTAGTCGTACAGTGTCTTTAAGAATGGGGTACTACCGTAAAAAGTATAAGAGACCCTAGTAGGATTGATTAAAGCCTTTAGTGGCTTGTTGGATGCTCACAAGGTGCCATGTCCCCGATGTCCCGTCATTCAAAACCTTGATTGTAGTAACCAACCAGTCCATCAAATGAGTTTATCAAAGTGGTTCATTGGAACTTAGATTCCAAGAAGTTACTTGCCATGTCCAATCTTGGTTAAAGTATAGAGGTTAAGACTTCATTCTTAACATACCTTTATACTCTCTCCTTGGTTGCATGTAAAATCATCTCTTCTACTATGAAGGGCATGAGGCAAGCCCACTAAGAAAAATGTACCAATTGAGCTAGAATGTTATATGGCTTGTAAGTCAGTTTGAAAACATAGTGCTTTGATCGAAAACATTGGAAAAATATACATTCAACATGAGCATAAAATCTCAAACCCTTTACGAGAAGCAAATATCTTTGAACAAAATCACATGTTATTGCTTCCCCTTGGGATTCATATCCTTAGATGCTTCTAAAATTTTAGATTTCATCTAAATTTAATCCTACTAAATTCAATTTTAGGTAACCTTTGCCTTGATTTCCTTGATTTCCACATAATGCATTTTGTGGGATGAAAGAAAATTAGGACATTGTACATTTAGTTGAAAACCTAATGAAGAGTGTGTTTGTAGTAAAAATATTCCATTAAGCAAATATTAAAGACAATTGGACCCCACCCATGAGTCTCCAATGATTTCACACAAAATCAAGATCAAGAAACCAAAGGTGAAAGCCCTTAGTTTGAAAGCCCGTCAAGAATGTCTCTCTATGTTATACGAAGTCAGATAGAGACTACTTTTCAACTTTTACAAAAAGGCTTCAAGGAACAATCCTAGTTTGTATTCATTTTATTACAGCCAAAACCCAAATCTTTTCAGGGAGTTTGAACATCTTGTTTAAAGAAAAGCTTGTTCTCCAATATCTAGGTCTAGGAAAGCAAAATGTCTTTTTTAGGTTCATCTTAGGATCAAAAGAAATTCACAATATTTTGCATCCTTCCTTTAAAACATCAAAACAAACATCATCTCACAAATCACATTTTGGAAAATCTTTAAATCATCCTTAATACTAGGCTTTTTGGGAAAATCAAAATCATCAAAATCCTTAAGACAAAATCCTTGAAAACATTATCAAAATCACCTTTGGCTAGGTATATGTAGATGTATCCTTTTGCATATGCTTAATCAAAAGTTATCAATACCATCTCGTTTAGCTTAGTATATGTAGATGAATCCTTTGTCATATGCTTAGTGAAACTATCATCTTGTTTGGATAGGCATGGGTAGATGCATCCTTCTCCCTGCGCATATTCAAATTATCATCCTTTGATAAAATCTATCCCTTAGATAATCATCCAAAAATCTGAGGGTCTATTTTTTCAAAAATCCAAATCCAAATCAAAATCAATCAAGGACAAACCCCAATGGAAAATCAAAAGAAAAATCCAAAACATATCTAAAAGTCCCAAAAGCCTAGTATCTCCTTCAAGACTTACCAAGGGATCATAACATCCAGATCATCCATATTTTACATCATCATCACATAACCTTTCGATCCTCAAGATAACCTAATTTTTTTTGCTTTCAGACATAAAACAAAGATCAATCCAAAGAATCAAGAGATTCATCTCCCATTCTTAAAAATTGATCCTTTTTTTATGGTTCAAACCAGATCTCAATACAAGAAGAGCATGGAATCCAACAAAGAAACACCCGCTTCAAGTGATTTAAGTCAAAATATACTTGAAATGAATCCCATTGGGTCTAGAAATCTCACAATTGACCTTCCAACATCATCAGAAAACCCACAAGAACAAGCCCAAGAAGAAGACCTCACCTTTGGGATGTCTCACAAAGGAATGAATGAGATGCTCAAAAATATAGAAAACCATAAAATCATCAACATCATGATGTGGCTTAGCCCTTCGCTATACATGCTTGAACTAGCAAAGTATGGAGCCAAATTACCTTTGGATTTTGATGTAAGTACTATAGTGGAGACATCTTTTCCCTCCATCTCATCCACCATCCCCATCTCATCTACACCCCCATCCCAAAATATCACCCAAAACATTTCACAAATCATGACATCTTTTGCTCCAACCCAACCCAATGTTAATAAGTTAAATGCATTTCTTAATGTTATTCAAACACACCCTCTTGTTAATAATCAAAGTTTGGATAAAAACACCATCTTGGAACAAAACATACTCGAAAACCCATTACACAAGAATTTTCCTCTCACTTTCCATTATGATCCATCATCAACATTTTTTTGTGCAACATCTCAAACTCCTCTCCTCACAAATTTGCAAGAGGAAGGAGACATGTTCCGACAAGGGGGAATTTTTGACACCACAACATTTTCACAAGGACATGTACCCCTTACATTTCCACCACTTCCACTTTTCCATCATCATCCACACCACTCCTTGGATTAGGGCTTCCCCCTTTACCAAGTATCGATGAAAACAACATCCCAAATATCAACCAAAGCCATATATCAAATTCTTAGAATTTGTTGTCGACATCACAACAAAAGATGAAAAATGCACAAGCAATCACAAAATCATCAAACACTCCCCTAACATCAAAAAAACATAGTATTTCAAGGGAAAATCACATCAACATTGCCACTTACCACTCAAACCACCACATCAATACCACCATCCACCAATCAAATAATCAACACAACATCACCGCTTACCACTACCACAAATGCCATTCTGAATCCACCACCACCCCCACCCCCACCACCACCAACTTCCACCACATCAATTCACTACAACACAAAATTGCAAGTTGCTTTTCAAAGAGGATTTCAACAAGTTCAAAAGCAAAAGTGATATACCTAGCTACTCAACAATCTTCTCAAGCTACGCAAGCCGCCCAAGTAGCTGAAACTTTATTGCAACAACAATGAAAACAAACCACTCAATCTTCACAAGGAGCACAAGAATTGAAAGAACAAAAGGCTACTCAAGCACAACTTCTATTGCAACAACAATCAGCCCCAACACATGCAACACAAGTCCAAGCTAAATATCAGGCATGACAAGTCCAATATCAAGCACAAATTCTTACACAAAGACAAGCAACGGAATGGCAAGCATATCAACAAGCAATAAAGCAATATCAAGAACAACAAGAAGTAGCCAAAACTACATCCCAACAACAAGTGTTGTTGGAACAACAAAAAGCACAACAAGAAGTGTTGTTGGAACATGTTGGAACAATGACAAGTGCAACAACAAGAACAAATATTAGCACAAAAAAAACAAGATCAACAATAGGTGTTGTTCATACAAAAGCAGGTGGAAGCCTACCTAGCTCAATAGAACATACATATACCATTGAACAACATGTCAAACAACACACTGAACAACCCACCCATCCAACCCATAATTGAAGCACCCCAAAACTCTTTCATCTCACCCCCTAATCTGCAAAATGATATGATAGCTCAAATCAAGTTTCTCTCACAACAAGTGCTCGATCTTCAATCAGGGTGAACAAAAAAGACACCAAGCAACTTGTTTCCATATACATTTGATAGGAGCCTAGTGGTGAAACCATTCCCCAAGGGATTTGAAATCCCCAAACTTGACAAATATAGAGGGACGGGAAACCCTGAAAATCACATAAGAGAATTCTAGGTTCATTGCATGGAAGTTGCATACAATGATACTTATCTAATGTGAATATTCCCTAGGAGTTTGGTAGGCCATGCTATGGAATGGTTCTCTCACCTACCTTTAGGCATTAGAACATTTCAAGAATTTATAGATGCATTCCTTAAGAACTACGCATGCAACATTGCAATGGATGTTATTCTAGAAGAACTCTTAGCTCTGAAACAAGGAAAGGGTGAATCTTTCACTTCATTCCTACAACAATGGAGATCAAGGCCAATCGAGAGAAAATGGTCCATTCCAAAAGAACAACAAGTTTGCACCATCATTGCCAACCTTGGGGCGCTTGGCATTTCATCTCAAGGTTCAGGGCATCACCACATATGATCAGTTGATCCCCAAGGCACTAATGATGGTGTCATTGTGCAGGTGGTCATTAGTGCTCCTCACCAACATACACCCACACCACAAATCCAAACACAACACTGAAACAACCATCCAATAATCAATAATCTCAATGAGCAAAGAGGACCACCCCAATGCAAGAGTCATCCCAAGTGAAAATACACCACTTTGGGGGAACCACTTGAAGACATAATGAAAAATCTAATCGACGAAAAACTCATCCAGGCTCCTACATTTGAAAATTATCAAAAACTGGATGTGAAACCTCCTTGGTATAACAAGAGTCAACTCTGTGAGTTATATAAAATCAAAGGAAATACCACAAATAGTTGCATGAGACTCAAAAACATCATCCAAGGTCTCATCGATAAAATAATCATAAATGTGGAACAACCTATAGGATATCAAGATCTTAAGATATATATGAATCTGATGCCAAATCATGGCAACAAATGGAATAACAATAACAAAGACAAAGGGAAAGGAACCCACTCAAATGTGAATCATGTGTATGAAATAGTTGTCGCCTCCGTAGATGAAAACTACATGGTCATTACTATCAAGGATGCCTATGTCGAAGATTGTGGAGTCACCATAGGAGGCGGCAAAGTAACCATCATACGATCATCCCGGCCAAGAAAAGTCCCCTCATCCAAACCCATTCCTAATGACTATAATGTCCTAGGTCAACTCAAGAGAACTCCAGCACAAATCTCCCTCATGGAGTTACTAAAAATATCATCTGCCCATAGGAAAATCCTTGAAGAAGCATTGGCCTCATCCACTATCCCCACAAACCTTGATGCGAAGCAATTCCAAGCTATGGTTATAAATATCATTATGCCTAATCTCCTTACATTCTCTGACCTTGGGGTTCCCCGCCCAACCACCTCACAAGTGGGCACTTCACTTGGAAGCCATAGTACATAAGAGAAAAATAAAAAGGGTCTTGGTGAATGGAAGTACAGGTTTGAATATCTATTCTCTCAACCTCATCAAGTAGTTGAAAATATCAAAAGATTCTATTGACAAAGGGAAGGGTATCATGATAAGAGCATATGATGACCAAGAAAGAGTGTCTCAAGGAAAAATAAAAAACTCCCTATTCAAGTAGGGTTGACTCTCATGGAAACCACTTCTCAGGTCTTGGACCTTAACTTGTCATATAACATCCTCCTAGGATGTCCATGGATCCATGCGATGAAAGCAGTAGCATCAAATTTCCACGAATGTGTGAAATTTACACATAACAGACAATAAGTTACCATCCATGCAGATCTCAAACCCTTCTCGTACTACAAAAATCTTGAAGCAAAGTACTACAAAATCCCCCAAGTACCAAAAAATCATAAGGGCCCATCCACATCATACATCGACCCTACCACTCTTGCATCCACTTCTGTGACAAAGACACTCGCCACTCCCACCATTCCCACCATTTCTAACATTAAGCTCATCATCTAGGATGACAGTTGTGGAAACTACAAGCTCCCTAACAATGCTTTTATGGTAGGAGAGATACCACAATCTCCTAGATCACAGGGACATCCATAAGAAAATCAAGCTTCCACATCACAAACGTCTCCTGAAGAATATCCTAAATTCACAAGATGGGGAGACCTTGGCCAGGAGGTTATTGAAGAAGATCCATCACATATGCTTTATCAAGATGAAATACCACCACCTGAATTACCAATGGATGATAGAAGTAAGGGTCTAAAAATGATGCTTGTAATGGGCTATGACAGAAACCAAAGACTTGGAAAAAAGACAATGGGCTCATAATACCTAACATACTAGAGACATGACCAATAAAAAATCTTGGCCTTGGATGTACCCCTCCTAGTATAACCATACATGGCTGAAATCCTCCAGTTAGAGTAGTTAATAAACCTTGTCAGCCAACTGCAGCAGAACAACAATTACCAATATCCATAGGTCATATTCTAGATAACTATACTTTTGATATAACCAATGTCTGTAGTAGTAGTGATGATGAGGACCCCATATCCAATCTACCTAGGATTTTTGAGGATACCACTCTTTACATGATTAGTACCTTATCCTTTGAAACAGGCCATCAAAATCATGAGATCCACCTAGTCTATCCCCAACTCATCGACTACAACTAATGAGGACCACCGATTCTTGATAAATTTGAAAATGATGAGGCGCTCTCATAATTCATGGGATTATGGGACACCATTCCATATGGGGATCACAAAGTAGGGTTTATACTGGAGTTGGATACACATGCCTATTATGGGGAAATGATTGAATTCTTCTGTCACAAAAGTGAGAAATTAAGAATAATATCCAAGTCTTTGAGTGAAAACCACACTGTGGCACTTTCTGACAAGAAAAAAGTAAAAAGAAAGGATGCATCCAATGGTGAAAACCTCTC
>VDFB02388993.1:0-15205 GCA_007258455.2 Sequoia sempervirens
TAATGCTAAGAAGATAACAATAGAAGCATATATTCACAAGATAACATAATGATAATATACAACCATCCATGATCATTAGAGATGAAAAAGATACATACATCATTTTATTACATCTCAATTCATAGTTCATATTACAATTGTGGAGCATATTTCCATAGATACAACACATCATGGATACATTAAAACATTACATAATGCTTCCCTTATATCAACGGGAAGAGAACATCAACTACAAAAATAATACTTCAATGAAGAATACATACAAAGCGTAGAACAATCTTCAACCAAGTGAAGATCTGAAAACTTTGCATCCACTTCTGCATCACAAACACAACTTGGGAACCCAATGGGGTGCATAGCATGTTCCACACGACCACATGGACCCGGAGGTCCACCCCTCGTGCTAGGAGTTGACAAGAAAGATCCACGACCAAGACAGATGAGCAGAACGACCCCAAGACCAAACCACAAGAGCAACCAAAGCATAACAAACAACAATCTCAATGACTAATTACAAGGTGACTCCTTCTAGAGGCATACAAAGGGAAAGGCAAGGGATACTATAGGAGAGTGTCATCGCACGATCCTATCATGGGTTATCCTGACTGCCTCTCAATAGGTGCTGACCCCCGTCTATGGTTATCCAGACTGCCTCTCACTAGGTGCCGACCCCATAGGGTGACACGTGTGGGACCACTAGCCTCTCATGAGGATGAGGTAGCGATCTTTCCAACCACGGCCTTCTCATCCCACCCTTAGTCTGCGAAATCACTAACCATGTGGACGAGGCAACTTACTTATCTTTAGTTAATGTGTTCCTACCAAAACCCACTAGTTAATTTTATTAGGTTTTCACTTATTTAACCAACTCTTCCATGGGTTATCTAGGCTGCCCCTTTGTGCATCGGCCCCCATGACGAGCCACCCTCCCTAATATCCCTAATACAAAACTTACAACAACAAGGGGAGTACCAAACATAAAACACCAAAAATTACCAGTCTGAGTACAAATGCGAGGCATGGACCATCTCACCAAACAACCATAACAAGAGGCAAAACTATGAAATAAGGTAACACCCTCAAGAGTCCAAAACTAATAATTAAATCAACATTTCAAAGTCAAATCAAAGAAATCCAACATAAACCCATTACCCAATGCCTCAAGAAGCCTATAACACCAACTATCATATACTCCCAACTGAAGGGTACACAAACACTTCGGGTTCCCAAAGAAACTCACATCATGACTTGGCATATAAACTCATCAAAACGGAAAATAATACAATGGAGAATACAATCAATCATGAGAACGTAAAAAACAAACTTTAATCTCCCAACACAATTCCATGTAACGAAACTTAAAAGCATATTCGATACTCCACTTGTTTATACATTCCTATCCAATTTGACAAATAGACTAACTCAATAAGAACATGGAAGGATTATTTATTTAATAACAATAATCTAACTTCAATGTTCAATTCTTTAATTATAAAACTCAATTAAATCAAATATCACCTAGTAACTTTTAGATTATTAAATAATCAAGAATCACAAATATTATTTTATTTACACATCTATATTGAAATCATTTAAATAAATAAAGAACTATGAAAACCTATAGTATGTAAACCCACATATTTCTCTTAATTTATGATTCCTAGCATATACATTTGTTTACTTCAAATTAAATAAATTTAATTAAAATATAACATATACATTTGTTTACTTCAAAGTAAATTATTTTAATTAAAATATAACATATACATTTGTTTACTTCAAAATAAATAAATTTAGTTAAAATATAACATATACATTTATTTACTTCAAAATAAATAATTAAATGAACTAAATTACGAATATTAATGAATGTGTAACTAAACATTTTGTTCTAACTAATCTCTCTCAAAGCCAACTCATGAAGCACACCTACTTACTTTTTTTCATGTATATATTTATATATATTTAAAAATGTACCCAAATGAATATATTTAATAAAAAAAACTCTGTTGTTTAAAAAAAATTAAATATTATTGAAGTGAACAGTTTGCTGTTGAAATAAAATAACAACAGATATATATAGCTATACAATTATATGCAAATCACAAATCTAATTTTAAAGGAACTTGTAAATAAATCTAATTTTTAAAAGAACTTGTAAATAAATCCAATTTTTAAAGCTCTTGTAAATAAATCTAATTTTAGAAGCACCTGTAAATAAATCTAATTTTAAAAGCACTTGTAAATAAATCCAATTTTAAAAGCTCTTGTAAATAAATCTAATTTTAATTTAAATAAATTCCTCTTATGAACTATCCATGAATCCATTAATTAAGTTAAACCTACCATTCAACTAGTCATAAAACAATTCGCAATGAAACATTCTTTTTTATTATTATTCAAAACAATTTCATATTTTAATTAAATATATTTACCCTTTTTGTAAATCCATCCATTTTAAATATCACTCATCTGAAATTATTCATCTCACAATACAAACAAATTTGTTTTAAGAAAAGTCGAGAATATATCTACTTACACCTATATATATAAATATGTATATAGATATAAATATTTGTGTAAACATAATTAATTTAAGGTTCTGTTGTCTATACAATATCATATATATATATATATCTTAATTTGCAATTTTGTTAATACAATAATGATATATCCTAATTTGCAATTGCCCTGCTATTTTTTTCTTAACAACATTCAAAACCAAAAGAATAAAATGCAGTAAGCAAAAAATAACACCGTATATATATATATAAAATGAGTGTAACACAAGGTAATTGCTCTTATACAGCGCTGGCGCCATGCCAGAGGCTCCTACAACAACCGTTCTTGCCAACACCTATATACAAGCAATAATTGACCTCAAAACCCATTAAGAGGATCGGTCCAACCCAAACAAGAGGCGACGTGTATAGTTGAACTCATATGATGACAATATAATCTTTACAAGGTGGAAACGATTCTCAGGCTAACCAACATATAAGAGGACCCTCCATATATGCGTTTATTCGATTGAGGAAAGGGAAAAACAAACAGTTGACTGCTGGGCACAAGACGCTTTGCATAGCGCTATAGAAAGTCAAAGATAAAGCCAGTGTAAAAGGGAAACACCATGGAGCCAAGGGCAGCTAGAAGATGATTAAATAAATGTGGTCACCATGAGGGTGATGGCTGCACCGGTCTACCATTGCTAACACAAAATAAAAATTCTAGAAAACAAAAGAAAATCAAATGCTATTAGGCTTTCAAATGCAATAAAGAGATTCATTAGGGATCAAAAGAGGCATCATAATTAAAGTGATCGCCCAATGCCACACAAAGCTAAGAATTTATGAAGCAATATATTTCACAAACCAGTCATTGAAACAATAGGAACCCTCGTAAAAATTGAAAGCAAAATCAATCAACGCCATATGAGACACCGACTGACACTAAGGGAAACAAAATACATGCAACAAGAATTAGACAACCAACCTGGATTTACAATTGAAGTTAGTGACGAAATGCCGAGATGTTCTTCTCTTCGTAGACCCCCAATTTTTGTTTTCTGGAAAACTCTGTTCCTTCCTAAAATTTCCCTAATTGTAAGATTTTTTATAAACTTTCACCCAAGCACAATCAACGTTAAATTTTTTGTTGGAATTCTCCATATTCCTTTCACCTCCTTTTCCCAAAATAAATTAAGGAGGAACTCTAAAGTTTTTCGATAACAAACAAAACAGGTGGAAAATCCCTAAACCTTTTCCCGTTTCTGAGAGTACACCTGTAAAAATTACTTTTCACCTGAATTTAGAAACCTAACTCCCTTATTAAATTTATTGACTCGTATAGTTACGGTAATAATTTTCACCCTAAATTTAATGTTTACGAGTTAACCAATATATCACATTATTTAAATTAATTAAATCATATCAGTCACGCAAATTATTTTTCAACTATAATATTTAATAAAATATCCTTTTTAATATTTTATTCAATACTTCTTTATCTAAATATTTAAATTTAGAAATAGAATTTATTAATTAGTGTATTATTAATCCACTAAATTACATTTGAAAATGACATAATTTATAAATATAATATTCATTTAAATCTACAAACATTTAAAATTTACAAACTAATTTAATATTTAATTAAATTCTTGACATTTCCATAAATCGCTTTAATAATTAAATTTAATGCTTAATTAAATTAATTTCAACAATAATAATAACCATCATTAAATTAAATGAACTAATTAACAATACGATAACGTATCAAAACCAAACAATTAACACATTAAAACTAACACTTAAAATGAGTGAGATGAAACAAAATTATACCATAACAAAACGAGGTATTGACGAACAACATCGTCAAATGATGGGATGACGGACACAGATGGGGATACTTTCTTGTCAAGTCCCTAAACCACATCATATCCATTGGGTATGTTGGGCACACTCAAACTCGACGGTGTGGGTGGAGTTGGTGCCCGGTACCTGTAGTCCTGCATAAAACCAAGTGTCGAAACAACATATATTTTCAATGCCAAACACACCGTGAGAGAGAATTGCAGTGTAGCAGGGCGCTCACGGATGAGTGATGCAACATCATCCCTCTCACCCGGACCTCAAACAATAACCATATTCTAAACAATGTCATCATTAAACAATAAGTAAACAACTGCATAAGCATAACATCAAACACATATGTCCACATATCATAAACAATAGTAGCAGTGTCATAGACAACTAAGTCCAATAAGCGGAATTGTCAACCAACCAAACAACATGGTGAAACAATCACCAACATAGTCTCAAGTATGCATCAGGGTGAAGCCACAATAGTGGTTTACAATTCAAGTGAGGAAGGAAAACTCACAAAAAATAACCCTAAAGCAAAAAAAGTGATTTTGGGGATTCGTACGAACCTACTGGTTCGACTGAACCCATTAGGGGTTCGCTCGAACTAGTGTTCGGGTGAACCACATTAAATTTTGGCCGCTAAAAAACAAATGACAGAAAAGGGGGTTCGAGCTAACCCACTTGAAGAGGATCGCTGGAACTGTGGTTCTGACTAAACCCATAGTGGAGTTCAAGCCAACCTCAGGTTCATTCAAACCCCTGCCCTCATCCCTCCCCGAGACACACAAAAAGCTCCACTTTTTACGCCAAAGCTCGGGTTGAGGGTGAAAATGGACAAGTCTTCAGAAACCCTTCTAGAATTAGATAGTCCTCGGAACGAGCTATCCAACAAATATAATTTTAATATTTTTTGGTTTTCTTATGTATTTGGTTTTTTAGTTTTATTAAACATAGGTTCTTCACCTAAAATGAAGGTCTTTATTCTCAAGTATTTACGTGGAAAAAATAGTAGATTATCAATTTTTTTTGAAAAAATATGAGTGCACAAGATATTGAAGTCATTGATCCAACAAAAAATTTGAATTTTGATATAAATACAAAAAAGTTACAACGCTATAAAAGTCGCGGCTATGTCTGAATTGTAATTGGTTTGACTTTGAAACCTGATTAAAGAAAAAATATTTGAAATAAAAAACTATCTAACCAAGTGGAAGCACTAGATATTGGAGTTACAAATATAAATTTCAAAGAATTAGAATTTTATCCTTCATGGAAAAAGCTACAGACATAGCCAGTTAAAAGGCCACTTTTAAAAATAATGTTTTGAAAAAACTAGTTTTCGGGAGATGGAAAAGAAGTGCAATTTGATTCCAAAATTTTTGAAAAAAATATTTTTAGAATCTATAGAAAAAATGTGATGAGACTCTAGTTTTCATCATCTTAAAATTTCTCACGGTTTAGCTGCTATAGGTGCCTGAATGTGAAGATTTAGTTAAAAATAATAATTTTAGTGTCCAGTTTGGCCAAAAATTGTAAACCACTATTGTGGGATCACCCATCAACATAAACAGTATCCAAACAGTATCAACCACACACAAAAAAGTATCATAAGAGTAACATTAACACGAGAGGCACTACATCCTCCCCCCTAGAACTAGGCTTACCCCTAGAAGCCAAAAAACAAAAAGGGATAAGACTTGAAAGCAGGATGCATCCTCCCATGTCGCTGATGTCTCATCATTATGGTCCCATTAGACCCACACCTGATCAATTTATCTACCCTTGAGAATGAGTCTCCTATGTTGAGGAACGATGATGGGCTCGAGTGCTAGCTGCCTGTCCTCGAACAATGCTAGGAAATAAGCAACAAGGCCAATTCTCTCCAACACCTGAAACGGTCCCACAAAATTAGGCATGAGCTTAGAGCCCTTTCCATAACGGATTGGACTCTTTCATGGGTGCACTCGTACGAACACTCGATCTCCAACAGAAAATTGACGATCAACCCTATGCATATCTGCATACTTCTTTTGCCTGTCCTGAGTTGCTACTAAGTGCTCTCTGATGCGAGCGACCTGTTGCTCCATATCCTGAAGGATTTCGGGTCCAAGCATAACTCTGTCCTCAAGACGGTCCCAACTCAATGAGGTCCGACAAGGACGACCATACAATGCTTGAAAGGGAGCCACGCCAACTGAACTATAGTATCCATTATTGTAAGAAAACTCCATTAGATGCAAATAGTCCTCCCAATGCGACTGTTGATCCATCACGTACGTATGAAGCATGTCCTCCAGAACCTGGTCAACCCTCTCGGTGTGAATTTTTTTTTTAGGATGGTAAGTAGAACTGAAGTTCAATTGGGTCTCTAAGGCATGCTGCAAGGATGTCCACATTGCAGAAGTGAACACCAGATCTCTGTCATAAATAAGCCTTTGTAGAATTCTGTGCAGTCGAACAATGTCCTCCATGAATATTCTGGCTACAGAGGAAGCAATATAGGATGATCAGATAGGAGATAAATGTGCCACCTTGGTCAACCCATCAACAGTGACCATGATAGCATCGTGTCGATGAGAAGTCATAGGCAAACCCACAATAAAGTCCATTGATATGATATCCCACTTCCATTCAGGAACGGGATGAGGTTGTAAAAGACCTGTGAGATGCTGGTGTTCTGCCTTAACTCTCTGACATTCCAAACATCTCGCCACAAATTCTGCAATATCTCTCTTCATGCCAACCCAAAAATATAGTGAACGAAGGTCTGCATACATCTTCTTGACCCCTGGGTGAGCAGAATAGGGAGCCTGATGTGCCTCAGTCATGATTAGGGTATGAAGACCCTTTGTAGGAGGTACATACATATGACCTAAATACCACAACATGCCATAAGATTCCAGAGAATAACCAACAAAGTTTCCCTCCAGAGCCCTATCTGACTCAATTTCTGAATTCACTTCCTAATACCAGCTATCTGTAGGAAGTGTTGCGAGGATCTGGCTCCTCAAATCCACATCAAGAGCTACTGCAGATATCTCATGCCTCTTCCATCTCAGAGCATCCACCACTATGTTGTCCTTGCCGTGGATGTATTTAACCTCAAAATCATATTCTCAAAGAGATCCACCTCCTCTGCGTGGCATTCAGGTTTGGTTGCGTGAAGATATACTGCAAGCTGTGATGATCGCTATGTAGCTTGAACTGATGCCCCAATAAAAAGTGCCTCCATCTCACAAGGGCATGAACAACATCGACTAACTCTAAATCATGCATAGGGTAATTCAGCTCATGTTCCTTGAGCTTACGGGACTCAAAAGCAATCACACAACTCCTAAGCCTTCCAAGGAAGCATTTGTACACACCATGAAGTCCCTAGTAGAATTGGAAACTACTAGGATCGGTGCACCGGTCAACTTTTTCTTAAGGGTCTGGAAAGCTAACTGGCACTGTTTTTACCAAACAAACTTCTTCCCTTTTCTTTGAAGGGTAGTGATGGGATGTGCAATCCTTGAAAAGCCTTGCATGAACCACCGATAGTAGCCTACTAAACCCATAAAACTGCAAATCTCAGGAACATTCATGGGCGCAGGCCAATCAATGATGGCTTGGATCTTTGAAATATCCACGACAATACCTTCACCAGAGATGACGTGACCTAAGTATTTCACTTCAACCTTATAAAATTCAAACTTTTCCAGATTAGCATATAACTGATTGTCTCTCAAGCACTGCAACACTTGTCTCAGATGTTCCTCATGCTCCTCCATAGATTTTGAGTAGATTAGGATATCATCAAGGAACACTAGAACAAATCTGTCCAAATAGGTTTAGAACACTCCATTCATCAGGCTCATGAAGACTGATGGTGCATTCGTCAACCCGAATGACATAACAGTGAATTTATAATGCTCGTACTGAGTGTGAAATGTTGTTTTTGAATATAATCTTTGACTATTCGCAATTGATGGTATCCCGACTTAAGATCAATCTTTGAGAATACCTAAGCCCCCTTTATCTGATCAAATAGGTCATTAATTCTTGATAAAGGTACCGTTTCTTCACCGTCACTTGGTTTAGCTGTCTGTAGTTGATGCACAAATGGAGGGTACCATCCTTCTTCTTCATGAATATCATTGGTGCTCCCCATGGGGAAACACTAGGATGAATGAACCCTTTTGCTAATAACTCCTCCAACTACAAATGAAGCTCCTGAAGTTCTTGTGTTGTCATCCGATATGGAGCCCGAGATATAGGATCAACTCTAGGTACAAGATCAATTCTGAAGGCGATGTCACACTTTGGTGGCATCCCCAATATTTCAATCAGAAAAACATTTGCAAATTCTGTAAGGAGAGGATATTCATCCAATGACACCTCTTGACTCTCTCCCAAATCCAAGTCATTGACTGACATAGCTAACAACTGACAACCCTGACGGAAACACCTCTTCAATTGCATAGTAGAAATCATCTAGAATGAGATGGGTCTCTGTATGCCAACAATCTCAACTTCATTTCCTGAGTCATCTACACATCACACAACCTTGCGGTGATAATCTATTATAGCTCGATGAGCATTCAACCAATCCATACCTAAAATGACATCATAGGAACCAAGAGGTAGGATTCAAAGGTCCACCGTAGTCACCAACGAACCAATTTTCAAACCACAACCCTGAACAAGTGATTCAACTGCTACCTTTTCCCTAAAGGCTAATTCGACCTGCCACTTAATGCCTTTCCTTGCTGCCACCAGTCTATAACACTCTACTACTGAAGGAGAAATAAATGAATCTGATGCACTGGAATCAAAGAGAATAGAAATACTAATGCCTTGTAACACACCTGATGTATCAACCACGGTGCCCTGATGATTAGCTTGACGATTTTCAACTATCGCAAAAACTCGATGAGATATGCCTGCATCACCCACCATCAGCTTGGAAGCAGTTGGCCTTTGACTAAAACCTGTAGTCTTCTTTTGCGGACATTGTCTAGCAATATGTCCCTATTTTCCATAGGAGAAACAACCTGTACCCCAACAAAAACCTCTACCACCTGACGGTGCATTAGATTACTGAAAACTGCCCCGACTAGGTGCCGACTGTGAACTTTGTGCAGGCTGCTCAAAACAGTCCTGCCAAGATCAGTGCCAACTTCGATTCCTTTTGGTCTGAGTCCTGCCACTCTGTTGAGATTGAGATTTTTTGTGCTTAGGCTGCTATTGCTACTGCTGCTGCTGACCATCCTTAGAAGGCGCATGATGACTCCTAGAAGATCCTGCAACTTGAAGCTGTCCACCTCAAGAACCAAAACCAGATGCAGGTGCACTGTCAATTTGCACACTTGTGTCACCTCCCCAAGCCATGGCCAAGTTTTCCTCTACCAGACGAGCCTTTTCAATAGCTACCTCCATTGTCTTCGGCTCGAAGACTCGTACTCCGCCACTAATTCAGGCGTTTAATCCCCTGACAAAATGTTGTACTAGCATTGCCTCATCATTACCGATTCCTACATACTATTTCAGCTCATAGAATCAACACTCGTACTGCTCAACAAACATTGCCATTTGTCTCAAATCATGGAATTCATCTACCTGGTGCTGTCTCTAGTGGTTTGAAAGGAAATGGGCCCTGAATCTCTCCATAAATAGCTCCCAAGTTAGGACAATAATGTCCAGGTGCAATTTCTGCTCTTCTAGATGCCACCAAGTGGATGCAAAGCCTCTGAGGTGCATGATGGCGCACCTAGCCTTAGTATTGCTACCATAGGGGTGCATAGCAAAGCACCGGTCCAGATCGATCAACCATGTTTCTGCCTCTAGTCCTCCACTAGTACCATCGAATGTGGGAGGACGAGCTCGCAATAGGTCTCTCATGTGACCCACCACTATGACATCCTGCTCTACTATTAATTATTTCCGCCTCAGAGACCTCTCTCTTTCTCTCTCTACCCATTGCTCCTTCTCTGGCCTAGGGCCTAAATGACCAAGGATCTCCTCAAGAAGGTGTCACAACTACCCTCCTTGATTTGGCTGCTTTGAGTTTTGTCCTCTGCCTCCTGAATTGTTTTGGGAGCTCTGACGTTCCTCACGTTTTGAATCATGGGAGCTCAGAGAAGATGAACTTTTGCAGTTGGCTCTATGGCCACCACCTCACCCTCTTCCATAGCCATGACCTCTACCCCGAGGCATGTTCCTGCACAACATTAGAGGGGGACATATGAGATAGAGAGTTAAGCACAAAGGTTAACCTAATGGGCACAATTAACCTAGAGTACCCAGAGTTGTAAACCTTTTCTCTAATACCAAGTTGTAATGCCCCACCGTACGAACCCAAAAGGACAACAAAATAACACACAATTTGTTTTTGAAAGAAGAACATTGCATAAGATGATCGTGAACATACATTATATAAGATGATCATAACATACATTACATAATGAAACCTAACTAGTCCCATGGGGTTACATGGTTGCATTACACGTAAACCTTCCCAACCAATAACATTGTTAAAGCTAATGCTAAGAAGATAACAATAGAAGCATATATTCACAAGATAACATAATGATAACATACAACCATCCATGATCATTAGAGATGAAATAGATACATACATCATTTTATTACATCTCAATTCATAGTTCAATATTACAATTGTGGAGCATATTTCCACAGATACAACACATCATGGATACATTAAAACATTAGGATATAAACCCACAAATTACTAATTAGAGGGTGATGCTTAGAGGCATACAAAGGGAAAGGCAAGGGATACTATGGGAGAGTGTCATCGCACGGTCCTATCATGGGTTATCCTGACTGCCTCTCAACAGGCGCTGACCCCCATCTATGGTTATCCTGACTACCTCTCACTAGGCGCCGGCCCCATAGGGTGACACGTGGGACCACTAGCCTCTCATGAGGATGAGGTAGCGATCTTTCCAACCACGACCTTCTCAGCCCACCCTTAGTCTGTGAAAGCACTAACGGCATGGACGAGGCAACTTACTTATCTTTAGTTAATGTGTTCCTACCCAAACCCACTAGTTAATTTTATTAGGTTTTCACTTATTTAACCAACTCTTCCATGGGTTATCCAGGCTGCCCCTTTGTGCATCGGCCCCCATGAAGAGCCACCCTCCCTAATATCCCTAATACAAAACTTACAACAACAAGGGGAGTACCAAACATAAAACACCAAAAATTACCAGTCTGAGTACAAATGTGAGGCATGGACCATCTCGCCAAACAACCATAACAAGAGGCAAAACTATGAAATAAGGTAACACCCTCAAGAGTTCCAAAACTAATATTAAATCAACATTTCAAATTCAAATCAAAGAAATCCAACATAAACCCATTACCCAATGCCTCAGGAAGCCTATAACACCAACTATCATATACTCCCAACTGAAGGGTATGCAAATACTTCGGGTTCCCAAAGAAACTCACATCATGGCTTGGCATATAAACTCGTCAAAACGAAAAATAATACAATGGAGAATACAATCAATCATGAGAATGTAAAAATCAAACTTTAATCTCCCAACACAATTCCATGTAATGAAACTTAAAAGCATATTCGATACTCCACTTGTTTATACATTCCTATCCAATTTGACAAATAGACTAACTCAATAATAACATGAAAGGATTATTTATTTAATAACAATAATCTAACTTCAATGTTCAATTCTTTAATTATAAAACTCAATTAAATCAAATCTCACCTAGTAACTTTTAGATTATTAAATAATCAAGAATCACAAATTTTACTTTATTTACACATCTATAATGAAATCATTTAAATAAATAAAGAACTATGAAAACCTATAGTATGTAAACCAACAAATTTCTCTTAATTTATGATTCCTAGCATTTACATTTGTTTACTTCAAAATAAATAAATTTACTTAAAATCTAACGTATATATTTGTTTACTTCAAAATAAACAAATTTAGTTAAAATATAACACATACATTTGTTTACTTCAGAATAAATAATTTTAATTAAAATATAACATATATACATTTGTTTACTCAAAATAAATAATTAAATGAATTAAACATGAATATCAACGAATGGAACCAAACATTTTGTTCTTAACTAATCTCTCAAAGCTACCATGAAGCACCTTACTACTTCATGGCATATATTTATATATTTTTAAAAATAAAAATTCAAATGAATATATTTAATAAAAAAAAACTATCTTGCTTGGGAACAAAATTAAATATTACTAAAATAGTTTTGTCAAGCAAATAAAACAACAAATATATATATAGCTATACAATTATATGCAAATCACAAATCTAATTTTTAAAGGAAACTAATTTAAAGCTCTTGTAAATAAATATAATTTTAATTTAAATAAATTCCACTTACGAACTATCCATGAATCCATTAATCAAGTTAAACCTATCATTCAACTAGTCATAAAACAATTCACAATGAAACATTCTTTTTTTTATTATTCAAAACAATTTCATATTTTAATTAAATATATTTACCCTTTTTGTAAATCCATCCATTTTAAATATCACTCATCTTAAATTATTCATCTCGTAATACAAACAGATTTCTTTTAAGCAAAGTCCAGAATATATCTACTTACACCTATACATATAAATATGTATATAGATATAAATATATATGTAAACATAATTAATTTAAGGTTCTACTGTCTATACAATATCATATATATATATCTTAATTTGCAATGCTGTCAATACAATAATTATATATCCTAATTTGCAATTGCCCTGCTATTTTTTTTTAACAACATTCAAAACCAAAAGAATAAAATGCAGTATGCAAAAATTAACACTGTATATATATATATATATGAATGTAACACAAGGGAAATGCTCTTATACAGTGTTGACACTATGCCAGAGGTTCCTACAACAACCATTCTTGCCAATGCCTATATACAAGCAATAATTGACCTCAAAACCCATTAAGAGGATCAGTCCAACCTAGACAAGAGGCGACAAGTATAGTTGAACTCATATAACAACAATATAATCTTTACAAGGTGGAAACGATTCTCGGGCTAACCAACCTATAAGAGGACCCTCCATATATGCGTTTATTTGATTGAGGAAAGGGAAACAGTTGGTTGTTGGGCACAAGACGCTTTGCATAGCGCTATAGAAAGTAAAAGATAAAGCCAATGCAAAAGGGAAATGCCATGGAGCCAAGGGTAGCTAGAAGATGATTAAATAAATGTGGTCACCATGAGGGTGATGGTTGCACCAGTCTACCATTGCTAACACAAAATGGAAATTCTAGAAAACAAAAGAAAATCCAATGCTATTAGGCTTTCGAATGCAATAAAGAGATTCATTAGGGATCAAAAGAGGTGTCATTATTAAAGCGATCACCCAACGCCACACAAAGCTAAGAATTTATGAAGCAATATATTTCACAAACTAGTCATTGAAACAATAGGAACCCAAGTAAAAGATGAAAGAAAAATCGATCAACGCCATACAAGACACCGACTGACACTAAGGGAAACAAAATACATGCAACAAGAATTAGACAACCAACCTGGATTTACAATTGAAGTCAGGGACAGAATGTCGAGATGTTCTTCTCTTCACAAACCCCCAATTTTCATTTTTTGGAAAACTCCGTTCCTTCCTAAAATTTCCCTGACTCTAATATTTTTTATAAACTTTCACTTGAGCACAATCATCGTTAAAATTTTTGTTGGAATTCTCCATATTCTTTTCACCTCCTTTTCCCAAAATAAATTGAGGAACTCTAAAGTTTTTCCATAACAAACAAAATAGGAGGCAAATTCCTAAACCTTTTCCCATTTCTGAGAGTACACCCAACAAAATTACTTTTCATCTGTTTTACCACTTGGAAGGTAATCTTTACATTTTGAAAATTTAGAAACCTAACTCCCTTATTAAATTTATTAACTCTTACAGTTACGGTAATAATTTTCACCCTAAATTTAATGTTTACCCGTTAACCAATATATCACATTATTTAAATTAATCAAATCATATCGGTCATGCAAATTCTTTTTCAACTATAATATTTAATAAAATATCCTTTTTAATATTTTATTCAGTACTTCTTTATCTAAATATTTAAATTTAGAAATAGACTTTATTAATAAGTGGGTTATTAATCCACTAAATTACATTTGAAAATGAAATTATTTATAAATACAATATTCATTTAAATCTACAAACATTTAAAATTTACAAACTAATTTAATATTTAATTAAATTCTTGACATTTCCACAAATCGCTTTAGTAATTAAATTTAATGCTTAATTAAATTAATTTCAACGATAATAATAACCATCATTAAATTAAATTAACTAATTAACAATAACGATAATGTATCAAAACCAAACAATTAACACATTAAAACTAACACTTAAAATGAGTGACATGAAACAAAATGGTACCATAACAAAACGGGGTACTAACGAACAACATCGTCAAACAACGACATGATGATGGACACAAATGGGGACACTTTCTTGTCAACCCACTAAACCACATCATATCCATTGGGTATGTTGGGCACGCTTAGACCCGACGGTGTGGGTGGAGTCGGTGTCCGGTACTTGCAGTCCTACAATAACCAAGTGTCAAAACAACATATATTTTCAATGCCAAACACACCATGAGAGAGAATTGCAGTGTAGCAAGGCGCTCACAGATGAGCGATGTAACACTGTCCCTCTCACCCGAACCTCAAACAATAACCATATTCTAAACAATGTCATCATTAAAAAATAAGTAAACAACTGCATAAGCATAACATCAAACACATACGTCCACATATCATAAGCAATAGTAGC
>VDFB02388994.1:0-22972 GCA_007258455.2 Sequoia sempervirens
CAATATTCCCCTTAGTTCCATTCATTAAGAGAAATCAGCGGTCCTAGCAGAGAGATGCAACCCAATCAATTTGGGAACTGAAGAGACACCACACATCACTTTCTATGTCAAGTCACTTTTGACTAAGGAGCAAGAAAATATAGGAGTATTTCTAAAGGAAAGGAAAGTGAACTTTGCATGGACATATGCTGACATGCCAGGACTTGATCTAGAAGTAGTAGTTCATCATTTAACAGTCTATCCAGAGGAAAAACCTGTAAGACAAAAATTGATAAAAATGCATCTACAAATCGCCCTATTGGTCAAACTTGAGCTACAAAAACTCCTCAATGCAAGATTCATCCGACCCATTGATTATCCTAATGAGTTTCCAACCTTGCATTTGTTTCCAAGCCCACTAGGGGCATTCGAATCTGCACTGACTTGAGGGACTTGAATAAAGCATTCCCTAAGGATGATTTCCCCCTTCTCAACATAGATATGATTGTAGATTTGATGGAAGGGAATGAAATGCTATCATTGATGGATGGATTTTCAGGATACAATTAGATTATGATTGAGAAGGATAACCAACATAAAACAACCTTCACTTGTCCATGGGGCACTTATTGTTGGAATATAATGCCATTCGGGTTAAATAATGTTGGAGATACATACCAAAGGGATACGACTTTTATCTTTCATGACATGATCCATAAATCTGTAGAGGATTATGTGGACAACATACTAGCCAAAACAAGAAAACGTCAAGACCATATATCAACATTGGGCCCAATCTTTGATAGACTAGAAGAAAATAAGGGACGACTCAATCCCAAGAAATGTGTCTTTTGCATCACATTAGGAAAGCTCCTAGGATATATAGTATCAATGAGGGGAATCGAGATAGACCTTGCAAAAGTAAAGCAATCCTTGACATGGAAGCACCCTGAACACTAAATTAATTGAGGGGTTTACAAGGAAGGCTTCAATCAATCTAAAGATTCATAACATAGTTAGTAGCTAAAACCATCCCATACTCTCATCTTCTTCACAAAGGAGTGGCCTATAAATGGGATGAGAAATGAGATTAGGCATTTAACCAAATCAAAGAATGTTTGCTAACACCACCAGTCCTCATGCCATCGATAAAAAAAAACCATTGATCCTCTATATATTAGCTACAATGGAAGCTCTTGGTGCTCTTCTGGCACAACATGATGAAACAAGGAAAGAGAGAGCCATTTACTACATCATTAGAACCTTGGTGGGACATGAGCTAAACTAAAAATTCATAGAGAAAGCTTGTCTTGTAGTAGTGTTTTCCTCATAGAAGTTTAGGCACTACATGCTGGATCATTAGATAAAGCTTATCGCCAAGATAGACCCCCTAAAGTATCTACTTTCTAAAGAAACACTCACAAGGTGGATAGCCAAATGGGTGATGATATTAACAAAATATGATATTGAATATGTGGAATGAAAATCCATCAAGGGATAGGTAATTTCAGATCAATTGGATGAAGCCCCTATATATGTCGAGAAACCACTGGTTACAAAATTTCCAAATGTTTCCATTTTCAACCTAAATTTTGTAGACCATTGAAAGGTATATTTTGATGGATCATACACACAACATGCGTCAGGAGCAAGAATCCTCTTCATCACACCACAAGGGGATTGTATCCCAAAATCATACAGGTTGTCTTTTCTTTGCACCAATAACGTTGTAGAGTATGAAGCTCTTGTCATAGGCCTTCTCATCGGAGTACAATGGAAAATCATGGCACTCAAGGTCTATGGAGATTCACAACTAATTATCAATCAAGTCAATGATGAATATCAAACTAAGGATGATAAACTTACCCCATACAAAAAATTGGTGGAGTATCTCAAAGAGTTCTTCATCGACATAACATTTGAGCAGATACCAAGGGTAAACAATAGAGCAGTTGACATTATGAACACAATCGGATCATTTCTAGATATCTTGAGGAATGTCCATAAAAATGAATTCCTTGTAGAGTAGCTTCTCATACCAACTTTCGAGGTACTAGAATCTGAGTTCGTATGCAAAATCATTGGTCCTGATGATCCTTGGTACCATGATATATTCACCTACTTGAAAATAGGAGTCCTCCCCACTGACATCACCCCAAATCTCAAGAAAAACTTCATTAAAAATTCATCCCACTTCGTCATATTAGGTGACAACCTTTACCGTAGGAGTATCGAAGGAACCCTATTGTGATGCCTTAACCTTGAGGAAGCTTTGGCTTCCTTAACAGAGGTACATGATGAAATTTTTGGTTCACACTCTAGTGGTATGACCTTGGCCAAGAAACTATCAAGGACGGGATACTAGTAGCCTACTATAGAGAAATAAGCTCACAACTATTTTTGGAAATGTATGCAATGCCAACAACATGGAGATGTCAACCATGCACCAACTCAGGAGCTCCAATTGATTGTAACACCTTGGAATTTTTCACAATGGGGGCTCGACCTGATCAAAAAAATCACACCCACCTTATCTAATGGACAAAAGTTCATTATCATTGCCATATAATACTTCACAAAGTGGGTATGCCATCCCCATGACTTATATCATAGGGAATCAGATCTCTAAATTCATACTGAACTACCTCATTTTCCGTTATGGTGTTCCACAAGACCTTATCTTTGATAATGGAACACCCTTCAAAAACTAGGATGTTCGTGAGCTATGCCAAAAATTTAATATCCAACATTGCTTCTCCACCCCCTATTACCCCCAAGGTTACGACCAAGCTGAGGCTTCCAATAATACCATCCTAAAAATCCTCAAGAAAATGGTCAATGAAGCTGGTTGTGACTGGCACCTACAGTTGAACCCTACCCTATGGGTCTATTGAATGAGTATCTGCACACCTACAGGTGTAACCCCTTTCTCCTCTGTCTACAGATCAAAAGCTATCTTTCCCATTGAGGTTGAGCTCTCATCCTTGAGAATATCACTACAAAATCTTATTACTGATGAGAAGTATCGAGTATCATGGTCGAATGAGCTGGAATTACTGGACGAGTGGTGCATGGATGCTTTTAACCACTTACAAGTTTATCAGAACCATTTCAAAAGGAGATATAATAAGAAGATCAAGAGTTGGTCATTTCAAGTCAGGGAGCTTGTGTTGAAAGAAAATCAGAAAAATGTGCCAAATCCAGAAAACAAAGGTAAGTTCGAACCTAATTGGTTGGGACCCTTCATCATCACAACAAGTTACAAATCAAGAGCATATCGGTTGTCCACACTAGAAGGGGAGCCTCTGCAGGATCCCATCAACAACTCCCATCTAAAAAAATTTTATGCCTAAGCTTGCAAGGTATAAATCCAAAAATACAAAAAAATAAAAAATATAAAAATCCAAAAAAGAAAAGAAAAGAATTGAAAACAGTAAAGAAAAAAATTGTCCTCTAGTGAAATCCACTTCTGTGGCGCTTTGGGTAAGTACACTGGTAAAAACCTAGCAATCAGGTGCCTTGTGTAAATAAGCACTCTCCATCCACCATGGTTTCTTCGAATTGTTCTGCATCATTTTCCATCACATTCCATTGATCTTTCCATCACCCATCCATGTCTACATCATAGCTTGATCCTATGTCGATATCATGTTCCATTTTAGTACTACTTAGCACATTCCTAAGGCCAGTTTGTCCTGCCTATATCAAGTTAGTTTATCGCATCACATTGAGGGAATGTCCTTATACCTTGCACCAAATTGGATTCATGTATATCCTTAAAATCCTCATAACATTAGAAAATCCAAAAAATTCATAAAACCAAAAAATCCAAAAACATCCAGAACATAAAAAAATCCAAAAAAAGGTTAAAAACCAATAAAGGTAAAAAAAATAGTCATCATTTCAAACTATGTCAATGCTTTGAAGAGCAGATGAAGCCAAGGATAATCGTAGTCATCCCTTGAGACATTAAGTTAGTCCTTTAGGTGTATTATAATAAACTAACAATCCCATATTCATATTCATCAATAGTGAAATTATGTCAGTTGAACTACATAGTTTTATTACATAATAGTTGGTTAGGTTTTGGGTTCGTCACTTGGTCAAAATCTCAGAAAACACCAAAACATCAAAAAAAGGAAAATCAAAACATTTGTAAAGCATCTTGAAAATATCAAAACAACCTCCAAAAATTTTGAATTACCAAAAACATTCAAAAAACCCAAAATCATCCATCCCATTTCACATTCACCTGTAATAAACATCCTCTCACAATAAATCAATCATCATCTTCAACCTTTGGAAAAACAATCAGAAACAAGTATAGAAAATTGAAGGTGTAAAATCAAACATCAAGATCTTAAGTCTAGGTAAATAGGCAAAAAAGTTGGTCAACTCTTGATATCAATAGCTCGTCATCTCATCAGTATCAAAATCATCTGATAAAATCATGTCCTAGGATATATCTTTCCTACAATGGAAATCAACATCAAACATCACTGTAGTTTAGTCTTGGCTAGAGGTATGAAGAACATTAGTTTATTTTCTTACTTGATCTTTTCTTTTGATTTATCTTATTGTGCTCATTCCAATGACCTCTCGATGATGTCTAATCAAAAAAAATTAGAGAGAAAGGAATGGGGCATCAATCATTATTTTTCGTTTGTTGTGCTTGTTGGATATCCTTGTAATATAACCTTGGTCATGCTAATTTTTTTTGGTTTGTAGGGAGGATGTTTTGGATGCCTTGTTGACTATTACATGGGAGGTTTTTCCTTTCTATGTTTTGGTCCAAGATGTTTGAAATGTATGAAGTACAATCTAACAAGGTTTCATATGCCGGGTGATAACAAGGATACTCCTATTTGTTTGTTGAGTCAAAGTCCATTGCACTAAATACCACACCATCCTGGTTTTCTATAGCTTGATGCATCCTATCTATGTGTGCTATCAAACATAAGGAAAGTTATGCTCTTTACGTCCCCAATCCCTAGATAAGCAACACATCATCATCACTCATCATCATATATAATAAAGTCTTGACAACTCATAGACTTGTTGGAATTCTGCATCTTCTTGGAATCAAGGGTTGATCCCTCTCTTTCTTCTATCTTCTCCATGTACTAACATGGTATCATGACATTCAAACAAAATTTATCTGCATCCATCCTGTATCCACAAACAGTTAGCATCTTGCATACCCATACATATCATCATCAATAAGAGAAACATCATCCATCCAATTGCATTATCATTTAAGGTGTTTTACATAATATAAAATTGTTATTCTAAGCATCTTAAAATCATCACATTTTACATTATCATCATCATCATCCATACATACATCTTGCATCATCATATACCATATGGAAAAGATACTGAAAAAGAAACAAACATATCCATTTCATCCATCTCACATGCATTATGTAGATTTGTTAGTCTAAGCATCTCATATCATAACATTGCATCCATCATCAAATAGGAATAAAGCCATCATGCATTGCATATGCATCCATATCATAACATTGCATACATCACATCATAAAACATAAAACATCATAGCATAGTCATTAATTACATCCATAACACAAGGTAAAATAAAATAACATCACATCAGAGCCATCTCATATATATATCAAAAAAGGTGAATGTCATGATATAATCAGAATCAGGTTTATAATGTCATCATATGGAATATACAAAAGGATAATCAAAACTCAACCAATGAATTCATATACATCATATAATCAAGTTATACATCAAAAAAGTGTGTAAAAAGCAATATCAATGACCCAAGCTCCCCTCACTCTGTCGGTCACTGTGGTGACTACCCTGGCTTTGACGGTGTGATCCTGTCAGTCTGCTTGATGGCCCCTCGTGAGACCTGCTCAGTGCAACCTAGATGATGTGAGAGAAATATGGCTCATGGTGCTCCTATGGGTAGGCTCAGTAATATAGCATCCTATAATAAGAAGCCTCCTGCATGGCCCACTCATACATATCTATAAGGACCATGGCCTATCCTTGCACTTGCTGTGCTGCCACTTCTAACCATTGTTAGCATCCTATCTCAAGTGCCAAACCAAGGTCTGCGTCTTGTCTCATCTGGTGCTTCTAGGAAACCTCCTACCTTGCCTGATCCCTCTCCTAGGTCAGTGTTTGTATCTGAGCCACAACCTATTGTACCTACCTTGTCAAAAGTTGTACTTATGCCTATAGTGTTGCTATCTGTGTGTCTTGAGGATCGAGATTGGGTGGTGGCTACTGTGGAGGCTGCTGTGGGGGCTGTTAGTGCCCTCTATCCAACTAGCTGTACTAGGGGCACATGCTTGTCATGCCCATCCTGCCCGTCCTAACTATCTTGTGGTTGTTGAGGTACCTATCCAATCCGAGGCCCTTTGACCCATCCCCTACTTGCTGCTAGGACTATCGACAATGTCAATCTTATAGAGGTGTGGATATGCCAATAAGCATCATAATCCTGTGTCGTTCCTACATCATGTAGACCATTGAAGTAAACCCATGGTTGCCTGACCAACTACCTAAAATTGTCAATCGCCACCTGGGGATGAATCCACTACCCTAGGTGGTCTCCCAAGCTCATCTGGAAAATATGGCTCTATGTGCTAAATCAGGTGCATCCTGCACCTTCCCGAACTATCTCGCTACCCTATTAGCAAGGTGGTGCTCAATCATGTGGTACTCCTTCGCTTGCATGTATCTGGTTTGGTGGCAGTAAAATAACTCATCATCATCATCATCATCATCATCATTCCATTTGTGGTAATGGAGCCAAGGCCTCCACCTAAAGATTGTCATCTCATCAATGACCTGCCTCTAGTGTGGGATGCCTATGATACTTGTATAATGTAGGGTAGTCATACCCCCATATATGTAAACCACAAGATCATCATGGTCTGTCTAGACATCTGCCATAGTGGGCCTCAATACTACTATGTGCTCGTATGCCTAGACATGAAGAAGAGTAGCACCGGCCCCAATGCTGTGGGCCCTCAACTATACCACTTGGTGCATGCCATGATATAAGAATGGAAGGAAAATTGACCCCCATGCATACACGGTCATCTCCTCCATCATCTAGGACTAGATTATGCCCCATCCCATGTTGCAGCCTCTAGCTTGTCGGTCAGGAACAAGAACTCCCAAGATCAGTGCACCAACAAATAATGTCAAATCTAGGGAAATCTCCACATACTAATCTAGGTCAGTCTATCCACTGTCTATCATGTACTCATCGACCCCAAGCACTTGGAACATGACATCGCCACTGGCTTCGACATCATAGATGATTTGCTCTCCATGTATGGGGATTTGTAGGATCTGCTATACATCCTCCAATGTGACTGTAGGTTCTCCCATCGGTAAGTGAAACGATGATGTCTTGCTCTGCCATCACTCTACAAGTGTTGTCATCATGGCCAAGTGTTTCCAAATTGTAGGCATTTGTGCCACATGACGAAATTTGATCGTACCCAAGAAATATAGTGCATCATCACTCAAATTCCTCACTCGGTGCAAGATCCAACATCTATGCTCCGTCGAGTGGAGTGGACGAAGGACCTCCTGCATTCAAACACCCACGACATCAAATTTTATCAACCTAGTGCAATTTTGGAAAAAAACCCTTGAAAAGCAAAGGCGAGTTGACATTTACAAAGGAAACACTCTATTTTTTCACAAAAATGATGCTATAAATGAAGGAGGCACAATATCGCAAAGGTGGGTTGGAATTTTCCCACGATGCCCTACCTTCTTAACCTCGTGCAACACTTTACCGCAAAGATGGGTCGACATTTCAAATGAAACCCTAGAAAATTGCACCACGTGGCGCTATCCTACAAAGGCAACGCTCCATGAACAAAAGCTACGTGCCAATTGCCCATTTCGATGCCCTAGAGAGTCATTTTTCCTGACCTAGTTGTACCCTAATAAATGCACCAAAAATCATGAAAAATGAGGAAAGTTTTGAATTGCATACTAGAGGTCTTGTGTCTGGAGCCCACTGGAACTCTCAAACCCACTCCATCTGATGCCTGGGAAGCACACAAGCCGCCATTCCATCAACACCTCAGAGAAAAATCACGAGAATCCTAGAGGGTTATGTGCACAAATGAGGTTCAAATGACCCCTACCCTCCTATTTATGCTAGAAATTTAGGGTTTTTGAGGGTAAAACTAGGGTTTTTTGAGCCCGTTTATTTGTTTTTTGCATAATGAAGCCTGTTTTGACCCATTTACATCATGATGAGCCTGTTTTCGCATCTCGTAGGCTATTTTCTGAGCTTGAATCATTTTTTGCAAGCTTGACCCAAAATTAAAATTTTTGCCCGATCTCTCGACGGGGAAATATAGCAATGTAATTCCTTCCATTGGGGCAACAGTGAGGCATCCAAAAAATCATAATTTTTTTAATTTTGGTCTCGGTAGTGTTATTCTTTGAGCCAACACAGTAGGTACCTTGCTTCAAAGAGGGAAAAAATGTAGACACTTAAAAATTCCTGATTGATACTATGCATTTGATTTTTACTAATTAACATCACTTCTTCCTAAATCACTTTAGACTAAACAATTAATTAAATAATCATCATTATTTAGTTAAATTCATCAATTTCTACTATTAATCAAATAATTAACCTTATTAGATTAATTCACCTTTCTTTTGACTAATTTTCATCATATTTAATTAAATCAAATCATTTAATTAAATCCCCCTAAAGTCCTCTCATTTGATTAAATAAGTCAAATCAAATGTCACAATCCTCTAACCCATCCAAGTTAATTAATTCTGAATTAATTAACCCTAAACTACTTGCTAATCATCATTGACAACTCTATCTTTCAACTCTCCAAAAGTTAAATCAACCCATGGTCAACTAACCAAGTTGCACATGAAATTCATCTTTTAATTATCTAATTACCCTATTTATCCTTACAATGGAATATTCGTAGGAATATTCTTCCCAACCACCCCTTCATTCAATTTCCCTCCAAAGGTTTTAAATAGCCTCTTACACATCCATAAATACCTCTTACAAAGGCATTTACTCCTTACATGCCATCTTGTCCCTTAAATCCTCTTACACTCTCAACAACATTCCCTTACATCTTCAACCACATTCATTTACTTGTTCTTACATCCTCATTTATTCCTCTTACATCCCTTTTACTCTACACATTCCCCAAAATGTGCTCCATCCTCATCCAATAGAATTGTGACAAGTGTCACAATCCCATTGACTCCCTTTTTATCCCACATTCACCAATTTCTCTCATTCTTTAACCTTTGAGTCCTATAAGTAGAGGCTTTCTCTACACAATATGGATCCACAATCTCAAACAAGTTTATTATAGGAAATTTTAACTCATTTCATCATATCATTTGCAAGTTTTTAGCATACTTTGGCATCATTTTCATACTTTGAATCATCTACATCATTGGAGCTTATCAAAGGGATTGGGAAAGGAGTTCTTTCCACATCAAAGGAGCACTAATCCCCCTATGGGATGAAGGTTTGGTCAATTTAGATGAGTTTACATGATTTTATCTTGTTTATTTCATGTTTTCATCATGTTTTCTTGTCTTTGTTTGATTGAGAATCTCATAGGGAATGCTTTGTTTGGGTTTCTAACTTGATTAACATTTGTTTGTTGTCTCTTGTTAGTTAATTGTAGATTAGGCATTCATAGTTTGTTGTAGGGTTTTGGAGTCTTTTTGGGTGGTGGGAACTTAGATAATGGATTGACTGATTTTTCGTAGTGAACTTCAAATTTTGGTGTTTGTTTTGGTACATTAGTTCTACACAGTTGTTCCTGTGTGAATGGTTGGGAGGGTTGCAGTTTTTTAGTGTAATTCCAATGCAACTTATATGAATGTATTTTTGCTTCTATATTAATAAAATATAGTTCAAGCCTTTGGCCTTTAAAAAATTTTGTAAATTAATAGATAATAATATTAAAATTTATTATTATTTATTGTTATATTTTTGATAAAATAAGCATAATTTATAGAGTGTTGAACCTTTAAGACAAAATACCACAAGGTTAGAAGTTCAACAATACATGACTAACAAAAAATGGTTAACAAAAACAATAGTAACAACAAACAAATAGAAAAATCCAAAACACCACCAAAGGGAGTCATTAGAACCCCCAAACCAATACTTAGATATGTTTTCCCATTCCTCCATGAGGAATTTGAAAACATATTTTTTTTCCTGACTAGAGTTGGGATCGTTGTCTAGGTCTTGATTCTTGATCTGCTCTTGCAACACAAATAAAATAGTAACAAGAAAGTGATCAATCACCTTGATGGTAAAGTAGGTAAGATAGTTAAGTTTCCTTTCTACAATGCTAACACCAGCCAATAGAGCCTTGTAATCATCATCAGTATCGTGGTTGGGTTTTCTAGCCTCCTCATTCCCTAGATGATGAGCAAAGGAGTTTGGGGTGGAGTCCTCCAAAATCATCTTGTTAAGCTCAGGTAAGTGACTAGAGCCATATATGTTGTCATTCACATCCTCCAAAACTTCTCATTTCTTTCCTCCTACTTGTTATCATGTTTAGAGTTGCTTAAGATTTCATCAATTAAGACCTAAGGATTTTGTTTACTAGCCAACCTATGAGTTATCCTCACACTAGCCAACACCACACCAACTTCTAGTTTGATGGTAATTATGGTATCCTCATCACCAGTGACATTGGTATTAGCATCCCCATCATCATCCTCTAAATCAGATTCTTCAACATAAAAGGAGATATAATCTTTCTTCTTCAAATCTAAGTTTGACTTACCCACATTTTTACCAACCTTCTTGACAGGGAAGTTCTTTAGTTCAAACAACCCGATCATGGAATTACTTTGAATTTTCATAGCGTTATTTTTATTTTTACCTGACTATTTGGGATTGCTATTGGGGGTAGATTGGCTAGCAGGAAGACCGAGTTTGCGAGCTTGGACCTAGATTTGGTTGCAATGGAGGGTTTTTGGGGGGTTTCATTAGGGGGATTTAATTTAGGCTCCTCATTGACAAGGGTTGCTTTTATGGGATTTTAGGGACACAATGCAAAGTGAAAGTGATATAGCCTCAGGATTAGCCCTTGGTGCAAAGGGATAGGAGGATTTTTAGGGTTTCTAGAGGCAATCTCAACAACCTTCTTCACCAAGAATTCTAGGGACGAAAGGAGGAAAAATGGAAAGCTTATGAGAAGATAGCGCCTGAAGTGGTTTAGAAGGGGCATGTAGTAGTAGTAGAAACACTTATATCTACTCTCAAGAGTAACATATTCCATAAGCACAAGAAAAAATAGGTCCCATGGTGTTAGAAGTTTTCTTCTATTGTATCTTGCATGTAGCTTGATGTGTTTCACATTTTCCTTGAAGAATTGTTGTATGCTATCCACACCCTAGACCTTAGTGTGCTTATTTAGATTTTTTCCACTGTAAGAGAGCTTGTTCACCTTAGCAATCACATCCTCGTTGACTTCAAAGGAGATACCCCCAACTTAACCTGACAATTGTACCAACCATTTGCAAATTGGATTGATAGATTTTCATCGTGGCCATTAAGACTTTCTATGAGAGAGGCTAGACCACCCTCAACACATATATGCCAAACCAGGGCATCTCTGCGAAATTATTCACAAGAACCCAACTCAGTCCTAACCCTATCCCCACCCATAATCTTTAGCAAAGCAATCAAATGACAATAAGGAATAGAGAGAATGAAAGGATAAATAAGATAGTAACCATTTCCAAGAATAGAAGCAAGAAGTGGCCTTTGTATAGTTTTGGGTAGAGATGGTGATATCCTCCCATTTGCCAACAATCATTTCCAAAATCCTAAAGTTGGCAGATAATAACTTTAGATTAGAGGACATTGTAAGAGAGATTTGTTATGTTAATGACTATATACCACAATGTTTCTTATGGTCTGCCGATTTGCAGAGATCACGAGAGGGTGAGGTTGCAGCATTGTGGGATATAATAAAAATATTAATTATAATGTTATGATTATATTATTCGTAATATTAAATTATTAAATTATTATATGTTATTATTCATCTTAGCTCATGACCTTCAATGTACATTGCTGGGACAATCTTGTGGGGTTGTGGTGAATTAAAGTAAAAATAATTAGATTAGTATCTAGTCAATAAATAACATATTATTCAATATTGATTAATAATAACAAATAATTTTATCACAAACATTAAATTTCTAAATAAAGGTTTTTCTTGTATAGTTTTTAAAAGATTGAGCGATATAGCCATGTGGATTTTCTCATGTAAATGTGGAAAGGAAAAGGTGTAGCAAAAGTGATCACGTTCCAAAGGTGCATTGTGGAGACAAGTGGATGCTTTAGTAAATACCATAGAAAAAAAGGTGTAGGAAATGTTGAAATTCGAAATGGTCCGAAGAATGATGCCCATCATTTTGTTTACTTAATTCCTATCAAGAGGAAGTGAAAGGCAAAGATAATCAAAATCAATATTAATAATAATTATTGTTAATATTAAATATAGTTATATTATAAAATAATGATTAATATATTATAATAAGTATAATATATTATATATTAAATATTACTATATAATAATGATAATAATGAATTATTAATAGTCAATTTAGCATATATAATTATATAAATATATTAATAGTTATAGTTTTGATTAGAGGTAAAAAACGGGTTTTGATGGGGCCCAAAACCCAAAACAAAGAAAGGAATACTATAATTAAGATACATCATAGACCATAAATAGTCCCACAATAGCCGCAAAAGATAAGCAGGATTACAAATGCTGCAACTAACAAACAAGCACAAGCAAGAGACCCTACAACATCTTGGTTTTAACCGGGACCAGAAACCCTGTTAGTACACAAGAAACCCGCCTTCATCCGCCAGGCGTCAACAAACTAGCCACTCATGGAAAACATCATAGAGCCAAAAAAGAAGAACTGCAAGTGATGAAAGACACCACCAAACCCCTAATCAAAAACTTGATCAAAAAAACCATTGGGCACAAAGCCACAACATGACCAGGAGGGCAACACCAAATAAAACCAATCATCCGACAACAAAGCAAGAGAAGCCAAGGAGCTGAAAACATCCAAGGATAGCACCAACAACACCAACTTCAAAGAAACACTTTGGAAACATGAAACCAACTCCACAACCACCTCAAAAGGAAGGAGCTTCCCTCTATAGGAGAGGATGCTACAAGAAGCAAGACCTACACAACTAGAAATCACCAACACCCTCCACCTCCACCTCCATAGGAGCACATCCCACCTCAATAAGAACAGCTGAGGGAGGTCCACCTCCATAGGACCATAGGAGACAACTAACATAGAAGTCAAGCAAACACTCGTAGTAACCTTTGGTAACCACTGCACCAAAAACAAACACAACACCAACCAACCAACAACAAAAAGAACCCCAGGACAAAAGATCACCAGAAACAAGGATCCAGTCTCACAAGGAATGAGAACAACCAACCCCCTAAAGGAATAGGGGAACCCAAACAAGAAGGAAATCAGGAGACAAGCCAGCAGGAAAGACCACCGAGCAACCCCAACATGCCAGTCGAAGCCAGAGATAAGCCAAGACTCCCAACATCCAACTAGAAGGAAACACCACCACACCTCAACAAGGGGACAAGAAGAACCCAAAACACACCAAGAAAAAAAACCCCCAAATCAGAGCCACCAAACAAGCAGCAAGCAGAAATGAGGGACGACCAAGAAGAAAGCAGAAGTAGAACAGACCAGCAAGAAGAACCACCAAGCCTTCCTAATATTTTGAATAGGAACAAAAAGAGGCTCCATCTGCAACCGAACTTCTACAGAGAATCCCACAATCACCAACTGCTTGGAAGAAAGCCAAAAAACCTAGCCCTTAGCCACCGCATAAGGAGCCAAACCAAAAACCATGGAAAGTTGAAGTACCAAACCCCAACACTTTCCAAAATCCACAAACCAAATCCACGAAAAAGGATGGGAACAAGAGTAGATCCCACCATAAACAAGAATCAACACTCTGTAGAAGCAAACTTTGTTGCTAACCATGTCATGAAAGGCCATATAAAACACCAAACAAAATTTCCCATAGCCAACCATAACCCATCGAATAGGCTCAACACCATAGAGCACCACAAATGTCCTCCAGTAGAGCTTCGACACCCACAAACGGACCTCACTATTTTTAGAAAATGAACTAGGGACAATGCCCTTTTCACAACAAAATAGAGCCATCATAGGCAGTAAAAGATTGTTAGAAAGACTGATGATCACAGGGGAAGGCCTAACAATCACAGGGGAAGGCATTCCCCAACAAATACCCACTGCTTCTTGCACGCAGACACAAGAAAGATCAACAATACAAATCAGCCATTGAATGGCATAAACGAGCAATGGCCACCGAACCCCACAAGATCTGTCGCCATTAACAATAGGCCCAACTTCACCAACCACAACATCCACACTCCTCCATAAGCCCACCACTCCATGCCCAACAATATCAAGGAGAGACAAATTCCAGAAACCTCACAACACCACTAAAGGCTTAGAAGAAAGCCACAGGACTAAAAGGCCCAGTGAAGACAACCTAGCCGCAACCTCCCACAAAAGCTTAGCGCCACGCACAAGAGAAAAAATAAAAAATGCAAAAATAGGCTCCTCCAGCCTGCACGCCATAGAGGAAAAACCAAGACCGCCATACACATGGTCCACAAAGGGTAGAGAAACCCAAGCAGACTAACATTTGCATCCGCCTCGCCTTCATCGGATTCAGCCTCACCTTCAAGCGCACCCTTTCCCAGGTTCAAAATTGCTCTCCCACTCATCACTTCTTCCATTAATAGTTATAGTTATGATCAATATTATTTACATTTATTAATGATCTGATATAAGTTGTAGTAGTATATTATTTAAAAAAAGAAAATTATATATTTGTAATAATTATTTAATATTAACGTTTTACCTATGGAATAAAACTGTCACTCATGGATGCTAAATAGAATGAAGCGGTGACTATGATAAAAACTTGGGAAGAGATATTTTCGAATGTGTCAGCTATCCTTTCAAGAATTTTTAAAATCATAGTGGTCTGGGTATTCGATATGTAATGATTATGTACATTTTTTAATTTGTAGCTTTCTTGTATGACAAGATTTTTTATTTTCTTGAAAAGAGTTATTCTATTAACAAGATTAGATATGTATCTATATACTGGATCACATTTATCATGCAATTTATTTTTTAATACTTGTAGCTAGCAATTTAGATTAGGTATACATCTTTTTTAATTAACTTAATTGTAGAGTATGTTAAATTCGATAGCATTCCAGTTTTAAATATTGTATGTGTAGCATCGTAAATTGTCACCCTTGACAATTTCACACTATGTTTTTCTCCCCCTTAAATTATTGGACCTAACTGAACACCTAATTTCCTAAATTACCCATTCTATAGACCATTTTTAATAATTACCGAAAAATTGCAAGTGGAAAACAAATGCATTTATCTAATACTTTTCCCTCGATACCTTAATTTCAGAAAAATAGGACTGGGACATGTACACCTAGGGAAAATTTTTCCACCTATTTTGTCTCCAAATTCAAATATGTTAGTGTCAACACTCTATTATTTGCAATTCAAGTATCCAAAGCCAGCTATTGGATTTAATTTACAAGAAATTAGAATAATTACATATAAATACCTAGTTATCGATTCATTTAAAAATGAACTAGCATTAACAAGCAATTATTGGATAAATTATTGTCAAGAGCATTATCAAGCAAGTCAAGAGAAAAATTTCAGTGATTTATTGCAGCAATTCAAGATCCAAGCATCATGTCAAATCATATGTGAGTTTATACATGTTTATGTTATCATTGTTTGTGAAAGATAACCCTTTATAGGTCTCCAAGCAATTCAAGCAAGTAAGATTCAAACCTTGGGGAGATGTGCATGAAATCAATCCTTCAAGGAATCCACTAAAGGGTGGTGAGTTGCAACACTTTGTTGATTCATCATTCCTTCCTATCATTTATCTTTCTATCATTGGCATTGCCATTATGGAAGTGGAAACACTAACCCGAGGTTTGACTAAGGCAAGCCCCTAAATGGCACAACCCTTCCTCTCTCTTTAAATGTGTAGGTTTTAGGTTTGAAGGAGATTGGAAGAAGTTTGAAGATAAAATATCCATTGTTGCAATCAAAACCCTACATCTTGACAACTCATGAAAAACTCACTTACAAAAATATTCAACAGTGATCTAAAAAATTTGCAGACAGAAATAGAAAGCTCTGATTTGGCACCAGAGGACTGTGAAAACATATTTGAAATCCATCTACAAGGACACATACACCCAAGGAAAATTAGTCCTCCATTTTCAGCCCCAAATTTGAACCACAGGTGCACAGTGTCCTGCTCAGTCCATTTCAATTGTCTGAATTTATTTGTGACTTTATGAATTATTGTATTTACATCAGAACAATAATTTACATCATTAAATTAGTTAGATCATTGTATTACATCCCTATATTCATCCTAGATTTGGTCAAGGGCTGGTTGAATCTCCTTTTAGGTTGTAAGTCAATGATATATCTTGTCCAAGTCCTTCAAACCCCCATAATCATCCAACATCCATTATCATCCTCTAATGATATTAGGTAAAGGAGTGCAAATCCTCTCATTTTAGGATCTCCCCCTTTTTCCAACATATCATTTTGGTGAACCCAACCTATTAACATTATATTCTTTCTAAAATACGAAGCAATTCACCCTAGATATAGGTTTTACATTGTGTTGTTTTGCATAGTTCGTTTAGGCATTCATTTTTGCATCATAAAAACATAAAAATTAAAAAAAATGCATGTCATATTGCATTATAGGTTGCAATAGGGTTAATTTTAGTTATTCTAGGTTATATCTACATTCTAATTACATCTATAAATCTACATTAGGTCATTTAAATCTGAATTTTTTTTGAAAGTGTTCATTGCATGCACTTAGGCATCTTTCATATACTTCAAAAAAAGTCAAAAATTGCATTGTTTTATTTCAAAATTACATCAAAATCATCATTTTCAGATTTTGGCATCTTAGAATCAGTCAATTGTTGCATCTTAGATATGGAAATTTCATTCACAATTTTCATTTATTGTTCAAACATTTTCAATATTGTTGCACAATTGAATTTTGAAATAAATTGTCATAATTGAGAAAATTCTGGAAAAATATTCATTGTCAAAATTGTCTACACATAGATAAAGAATCCTTAAACAACCTCATAAATAGTCAAACTTTAAATATTTTGAAACCCTATCTAGGATATAAATTCCCTGGGCGGCTTTGTCCTACAATTTTTGGCTCAAATTTTTGTTAGATATTTGTTTCTATGGTTTTTGCTTGCTTTTATTGTCTAATTTTTGCTTCTAGGTGTTTTGTTGTGTCTATTTGGAAATTTAGTGTTCATAATAGGTACACTTAGTGTTTTTAAATTTGAATGAGCTTCATGAAATAGTGACCTATTTCCAATGCTTCAGTGAGATGTAGTTCTACTTATGGCATCTTGTATGTTGTTGTTACATCCATGATGGATCTTGAGTCTTCCAACACTTTCACACAAGGTATTTCCAATACCATGCCCATTTTAGAATCTATCCCTAATGTTACCATACCAATGACAACTTTATAATCAACCATTTTATGGATGTTGAGACTATTGTTTCCCATGTTCTTGATGACAAACTCAAACAATTGGACAAAAAATTAGAAGGATTACAAGACTATTTAAGCATCAAATCTTTGGCTGGCCTAATAGTGCCCATATTGGATAACATTTGGAAATTTATTGGCGATGCCCAAGGATTAGAGTTTTGTGTATTCTAGCCCATATATTTGATGACAACATACATACGATGGCCATTTGTGCCCAATCTTTGAGAAACATTCAAAGTCAGGGAGGAAGTCAAATTTACCTCCCCACAATATAGCCTCTATTCTCACATACACAAACCCAACTGTTGCTTCAACGATACAATAAAGCATTGGAATAATTCCAACCTTAGGCCTTTCCATTAGAAGTCCTTATAGTTTTGTGCCCTCACATGTTAAACCTAAATATTCATCCCCTCTCATAAATTTGCAACATAGTAGTCCACCAAGCACATACACAATCCCACCAAATTCACCACGTTCCCAAAGCACATTAAGCGATGATTTAGTCATTAATCAATTGTTATAAAATGTAACCACTCTTCAACAGCAAATTTCAACATTGAACCAAAATCAAAATGAAAAACCATCGCAATATGTCATAAGAAGACCATTATCACTTGAAATTTTGAAAACAACCATGCCACTAAACATCGAAATTCCTAGGTTTGAGAAGTACAACAGTAAATGAGATCCTAATAGTCACATACTGGATTATACGACATTTTGTAGTGACTTCATTTTTGAAAATAAATTGATTCATTCATTCAATGAAATTGTTGGTGCATTCCTACAACATTTCCAAGAAAATGTAGGTCCAAAAGTCACAATAACTGATTTAGTGAGATGCAAACAAGGAAAACATGAAAAAAGTGTTAGAATTCATAGGATGATATTAGCTACTTTACTCTCAAATCAATCTAACTCTTCGTGATGCTAATGTTCAAAGAGTATTCATTGAGAATTTAAAATTCGAAATTATAGATAAGATCTTATTGATGAGATATCCATCCTTTACACACTTATGTATGACTCTTCGTGACTATGAGAATGCGATTAGTTAGTATGAAGAGGCATCTTCATCAAATCCTATTGAGAAATCCAAATCCTTACTTCAATACAACTATCAACCATTCAAGAAATAAAACAAGAACTTTATCAAGATAAAAACACCTCAAACAACCAACAACATTGTGCCACAAGTTCAACCCAATATCAAATTAGATAGAGAGATATCCTTCTATCAATATCATCATACACATGGACATGATACATAACGATGTATACATCTTAAAAATCAAGTGTAAGACATCATCGATTCTAATCACATTGAGTTAGGGAGTGTTAATGATAAAGGAAATAAGTCTATTGCCCCACCAAATCAAAAATTTCAAAAATCTTTACAAATATCATGCTAAATCATACATTAAAATTTAAGCAAGCTTGTGATGATATGAATGTCGACAAGGAAGATGATGATAAGGATGATGATAAGAGTGATGATGAGGATGATCTAAAAGATATGGTCACCTTCATAGATTTTCAGCCTCGCAAGGTCCAAACCACTTTGTTACCTAACATTAATTTCACATATATTGATGAATCTATACATGTGCCAGATGGTCCTCTCTATATCGCCAGTCATATCAATGAAAAACCTACACAAGGGATACTCATTGATCCTATGTATGTAGAGAATTTGATCATGAAGGAATTCTTGTTTGTGCATGAGATTTATCAAGATTCTTATGAATACTTGAAATAATGGTTAAAAACTCATGATAGTTTTAGTCACCCTACGATAGGTTCGATCACTCTTCCACTTAAATTTGGATTGAAACAATTAGATGTATCATTCTCCATCATCTCGACATTGGACCAGTTTTGTGTGAAGCTAGGCTGTCCATGGCTATACTCCATGAATTTCATTTTGTTGGTTATTCACAAGTGCATAAAATCCCTTTCTGAAAATCAATTTTTACAGTGCATCATAGTGGGTTTAATCCTTTGTACTCCTGTAGAAACTTTTCATTGGATTTATTTTGGCCTCAACCTATGGAACTTATTAAGCCTCGCAGGGATTTATTTTTTAGGTCATATCAAAATTTTAAGGAAAAGCACATAACAAAACAATCCCTTAGCAATATCCCACCTGAGAATGATCGGTCTATGGTTTTTCCTCCTACCCCATAGGTCATGGATGAATCCATGTCTAAAGAAAAGGCCCTTCCAAGTAACCAAGGTAAATATGTTGCGGTTCCTCCACCCATATCATCTAAAATACCAAGAGACATTTGTATAATTCCATTTGTGCTTCTGAAGGAAAAACAAGTATATAGGCCTAAAGAAATAGTGGTTTTCCAACCCCCAATGGTCCCTTCAGTTCCTCCCCTAAGGGAATAAAAGAGATAAATGGTTGAAAAACCCGATCTTACACCTTCACAAATTAAAAATCACACAAGAAGAAATAGAAATGCAAAAGAGTGTAGGCGTAGATGTCATGCTATTGCTTGCCAATTAGAATAAAAGAATAAAACCTTAGGACCAAATGTTGGAGTATAGGACCACTGAGAGGGGGGTGAATTAGTGGTCTAATTATAAATCAAATTTCAATACTAAACTCACTTGTCTTATGCAAAGCAACCCATTGAAACACTTAAATCATTATAGATACTGAATGTGGAAGGAGTCATAGTAACATGCAAACCAGAATATAATAATTGAAAAAAGATACCCAATTAAGCACAATATGAGAAGCCACTAAGAGGAAACATAACACATGTTTTATGAGTGGAAAACCCTTAAAGGGTGAAAAACCACTTTGAAAATTTGCTTCATTAAGCCTCACTAGCTAAAAACATACTGAATACATATTGCATGCCTCACTGGAAATACAACAATCCTCATTGGATACACTCTATGCCTCACTAGCAAATATCATACCTTACTAGCTTCTCAAACTTCCTCATTAACTTTTCACCATGCCTCACAAGAAAAATTTCCACACTTCAAAAGAAATAAGCAAAATCAGAGGGTTACTTTGTTTCCATACAAATCATTGCTTTTATCTCTACATCATCAAATCTACAAACTTCATCTGCCTCTTTCATATGAAAGCATTCAACATTTGATCCTCCTCACATACATGGACAAAGACCTCTTTGCAAAATTCCTCTTCAACACACTATGAACAAACATATATGAATGACAATACTTTTCTATGAAAAACATCAACCTTCTAGATATGAATGACAAGCAATTAACTACATCTTTCTTTTTGATACAATGAATCAATTTTTTTTTCAAGATCACGTCTCTACATATAAATTCACTGCACTGTCATACAAATATTCTTAGTGCTCTTACTTTCAATTAGATTACTAATGCTGCAACCATATTGTCTTTATTTTCATCAGACTCGAAAAATATGAGGGATCATTTAGATTAACCAATCCGCATAGAAAAAAACATACTCCATGATTTCATCATACAAAGATGTCATTTAGAACTTTGATTACCTATTATATCAACATTTTTCTCTTTATAAAGGCCTCATCTTGACTTAAGAAAAACCTTGTCATCACTGCCTGTCATAGTTTTTCAATCAAAACATCCATCACATCCTCTTCAAAAACATTTAATCTCCAATCTATATCACCTTACACCTTGAAATACAAAGAGCCTCTCAATTTCTCAGAATATTACACATCACTTCATATGCATTCCATCTTTAAAAATTAAAAACCTCAATAAAATGAATTGATTGTTGATATTAAAAAACATACTGCTTGAAAACCAACCACTTCAAATTTGGCGCCAAAACAATAACCAAACTACCTGTTCAACTTCAAGTAATCAAAAGCTAAGACAAAATTATAGTCAAACTCCTATGAAAGAACCAAATTCTGGAAATAGATGTTGAAGATTTTAAATATAGACCATTGGATTCAAAATCCCACCTCAGTCATCTTTAAACAACAACCATTTATTTTCATTTAAACAACATAAATCGAGATTGTAACTTGTTCGATCGGTTAGAATAAAGGAAGTTGTTGGTTTAGGAATGTTTTAAAACCCTTAAGCAAGTTTCCTAAAATAACTTTAACTTGTAATAGCAAGTCACTTTGCTTTTAGAATAAAAAGAAAATGTAATAAACTCTTTTTCACAATAACCTTGACTTTAGGGTTTTAAACTCTTAGCATATAATGAAAAAAACCCTAGACAACTTCAATACACCAAAAACCATTAATACATGTGATTAATCTTTAATATTTGCACAACACCATATGTATTTGACAATATGAAATATGAGCACCATGTGAAGATGGATGGCCAACATTAAGAATACCAACATTAGGAATTTTAAATATGAATGACCAAGTACTTTGTGATTGAATTTTTTTTCCATCAATATTTGTATGAACCCCATGCCTTCAAGGCTATGAAAAACACCATGAGAATTAGTACCTTTTGGAAGTATTAAGTAATACATCAAGCAATATACCAAGAAACCAATACCATTGAAATATATTGAGAAATTATATGCTTTTCCCTCTAAATGAAAATGTACCTTTGAGATCAACATCATGAGGAATGAACAAAAAACACTTTGGAAAGAATACCATGAGACCTTCAACCTAGACTTTGATTGTCCTGAAGAAACACTTACCAATACCATGAAGAAAATCTATGAAACAACTCTGTGACAAGAAAATTTGTGATATGTCATCATACCACCATGTACTTTGAAAGATCAAGCAACTCTGTGATAGAGTGATCAACAATTAATTTGATCTAAAATACCTTCTGAGCTTTGTCCTTTTCAAATTGCACGAGCACTAATGAAAAAAATCACCTTATATCATCCTTTCCTTTGCACCAATACAAACAAACCACCATGGAAAATGACCCTTTACAACATCATAGCAAGGTCCTTTGCAACAACACTAGGAAGTGTGAATAACAAACCATGTGTCCTAAAGGTCAGTGATAAAACAAGGAACCAACACTAGACTATACAATGTATAGATGATAGATTGTGCAATGAGCATATGACAAATCAAACAAGGTATATTTGACATCAAACCCTCAACATTATGAAATTCCATACTTTTGACATCAATGACAAACCATGCCAGCAATTTCATCCTGGTATGATCTACCCAAAGGGAGAATTTCAATACGAAGTGTCATTCCCTAGGATTCTTTTCAATTAACCTTCTAATTATATCCAACAAGTTCTTGTTAGATGA
>VDFB02388996.1:0-24480 GCA_007258455.2 Sequoia sempervirens
GAAGCTTTTGCGAACAAACTCTTAGATTCCATGATAGTAAGCACTTCCTCCAAGTGCTTGAGGTGATCTTCCCAAGTCTTGCTGTAGATCAGAATATCATCAAAAAATATCAGCACAAACCTTCGTAACTGTTTCTGAAAGACCCGGTTCATGCAAGATTGAAAGGTTGCCGGAGCGTTAGTCAACCCAAATGGCATGACTAAGAATTCAAAATGGCCATAGTGACATCTGAAGGCTGTTTTTTCCACATCTGATCCCCTCATTCGTATCTGATGGTAACCCGACCTCAGATCAATCTTTGAAAAGAACTTAGCCCCATGTAGCTCATCAATGAGCTCATCTATTCTGGGAATGGGGTATCTATTCTTGATAGTGCTTTGGTTCAAGGCACGATAGTCCACGCACATGCGCATGGTACCATCCTTCTTTTTCACAAGAACCACTGCAGATGCAAAGGGGCTCTTGCTTGGGCGTATGAAACCCATCTCCAAAAGTTCTCGGATATTCTTCTCGATCTCATCCTTTTGCCTCTTCGGATACCGGTATGGAGTTGTGATCACCGGTTTAGCTCCTTCCTTGAGCTCTATGATGTGTTCTGAACCTCGATCAGGAGGAGGTCCAGGAGGTAAATCAGCAAACACTTTACTCCTTTTGGTGAGTAAAGACTGAATATCTGGAGGATGCTCTATTTTCGTTTCAGCTGGACTAGCTGGAAGAATCATGCACTCCGCAGCCCACTCCACTTGATCATGGCGCATCAACTTCGCCATCCTCTTGAACGACACAATCCGAGGGCCACCATTTGACATTCGTCTCAACACCACCTTCTTTCCATCGGATTGAAACTTCAACTCCATAGTTTGCAAATTCAGAGAGATCTCTCCAAGAGATCGCAGCCATTGAATGCCAAGGACAGCATCCGTATCTCCAATATTGACCACATAGAAGTCATCCTTGACTTCGTAATTGCCCAATTGCATTGACATGTTCGGAATCCTCTTGGTGCATGAGATGTGAAACCCTTCCGCAACCATAACTCTGAACCCTTCAAAGTCTTCTGTTTGCAATCCTTTCTTTGCCACCACAACTTCGTCTATGAAGTTATGTGTTGCACCAGTGTCAATCAAAGAAACAATACGTTGCCCTTTGATCATTCCCCGAACTTTAAAGGACTCATTCTTTTGGAAGCTCGAAAGCTGAGCCAAGGTACCACCACTTTCTTTTTCACCTTCAGACTCTTCTGGAGTATTTTCTTCATCGCTGTCCTCAAAATCAGCTTGCTGATCAGAAAAATCAGAATTGCTTTCATCAGCTGTATAGAACTCAATTTGATGAATTTTAGCACCCTTTGGGCACACATGATCTTGTGACCATTTTTCCCAACAACGGAAACATAACCCCTTCCTACGGAGTTCATTGATAGTCTCTGGATCCAATCTTGAGCCATGAGGTTTTTGTGGTTTAAACTCCTTATGATGAGGCTTCTGATGAAACTTTTTCCCTCTATCCCCTTTGTGAAAAGCTGGTTTGGAATGGAACTTTGCTTTGGGAGCAGCCCACTCCATGTTTCTAGCTTTTTTCATTGCTTCTTGTAGGGACGGTGGATCAAAAGCTTTGATCCAACCCTTGATTGGCTCCATCAATCCTTCAGTGAATAGGATTACTAATCTTCTCTCTGTGATTCCAGTGACCATAACTGAAAGTCTTTGAAACTCAGCTATGTAGGCATCCACAGTGCCATATTGTCTCAACTGTGCCAACTCCCTAAAGTGCACTTCTGGGTCCTTCTTCTCGAACCTTTCAATGAATCTATTGGAGAATTCATCGTATCTAGTGATTGACCCATGACCTAAGGTGACTAGGCCATGGTACCACCATTCATGCGCCACCCCATCTAGGTGTAGCGTAGCGAATCTAATCGCTTCTTCTTCAGCCATTGGCCTAAGTGCCAAATAGTTGTCTAGTTTTTGTAACCAAGCTCGAGCAGAATTATTATCGCTTCCATCAAAATGGGCAAGCGTAACCTTGTTGAGAGCTTGATTCCAATCTCCTTGTGCTGGGGTTCTTCTTTGATCATAGTTTCTCCCTTGGCCTCTATCCTTCCTTCTATACTCCATGTAATCATTGAAGGACATGTCAATTTTTACTTCATCAGGAAGAGTGTCATACTCTGTTCGGCCTATCCTCACCCTCTCCAAGGATGAAACATTTTCTTCAGGGGTCAGGCTGTGGGATTGCTGGTGTCAGAAACGTGGGTTTGAATGGTCTAGCAGAAATGTAAGTGTTGCTCACTGCAGGTTGGGCAACATGACCATTGTGCGGGTTGGAAGCACTGTGCTCCCCGGGATGCCCTGTATTGTGTTGTGGAATATTGGGACCCAATCTCCCCAACAGGAGAGAAAACATATCCATCATGGCATCCATCTTCTTATCGAGTCCTTGACCCAAATTGGCTGAATTGTCTATACCCTTCCCACTGTCACCTCTGTTGCCAGAACTTCTTTCATTATCCCCCATTTCTGTTTCTTGTGAAGGCTCCCAATTAGCCCTCAAAATCTCTGAAGCTGTTTGACCTTCTGGGGCTTGATGCAACTGTGACTGAACTGTGCCTCTCTTGTATACTCTTGCCAAATACCTCTGTTCTCTGTCACTCATAGAAAACTGATTTCACAGGATGGTAGGATGCGTGGCTCTGATACCACTGAAATATACCGAGCCAATTTTTTTTTTTGATTTTCACAAATTATCAGATTACAACATTACAAACAGTGCACCCGTTAAGGTTAGATGGATAAACCTAAACGTGCACGAAAACAACTCTAACCAGAATGGCACCGAGGATGGTGAGCATTGGTCAGAGGATCTTCTACACTAGTTACAGAAAAGAACTCAACGTCAAGTATGTGCTACCCAATCCGATGCGGAGTGAGGGGCGACCATATGACGGAGTGAATACAAAGAAAAGCTTGAAAGAAACTACTGAAACTGGAAAGACTCTCAACACCCAGAATGTGCTTTCTAACCCAGAATGGGATAGTAGCTACCATAGGGCGGAGATCAATTAAACAAACAACTGCTGGAAGTAAAAGACTATTACAATCTTATAAAGCAAAGATCTATAATGCGGTCAGTACTACTGCCAGCTTACAATTTAATAAATGAGATCTTGCTATCAATAAAAATCAGCTTATGAGAGAATTACACGAGATTCAGAACTTATTGCATAAGGTAAAGATCACAGAAACAGCAGATTAAAGATCCAACCTTATTCTTCCAGCTCATGTAATCTTCCTTGAAGTCTTCACGTTGCTTGTAAGAACGATCCACACCAATCAATATACGAAATGCAGATTTATCCAATCTGCTGTGACAGTCCTGCACTTTCCAACGCATTACCAGCAACCTAGGGAACCATGAAATGCTCAAATCTTTCTATATACTCCTCCAAAATGATACATATCAATTGCAAGACTCAAGTGAGATAGGGGCGCTCAAGAACAGAACATAAAACAGACTTGAAATGCCACTGATTTTAAATACACGAATCCCAAGATGCTGAAAAAGTACGGCCACAGCTGAGAAGGCGATTTGCTTTATAAAATCAAATTCTACAATGAAAATTCCACAAATTGACCTACAATGGCGCCTAGACCAAAGGAAAGGAAATAGCCAATACCCACAATGATATGTTTTGTCTTTTTTGATTTTTGAATGAAAACACAAATCTGCTAAAGCTAAATCACTGAAAACAGAAAACTCTAATATGCCAAATCTGATTCTAAATGAATGAATGCTGCTTACAATGCACGAATTTCAAGTACTCACAAACTAGACTATTAATCATCACTAGTCGTTGTCTTACAAACGAGAAGAGATGCCCAAACTAGGAGGTCTTCATCCCTCGAAGCAATCCAGAATCAATCCGGCAGCATAACGGTGTAATTTCCAAGATGAAGCAAACTGATGCACAAGCCCTCTTTTTATAAGTTTCGTTTGACTTCACGAAACCCTAAAATCATCTTTTAGGTCAAATTCCCTGATCTCCTCAAGAGGGCGTACTTTCTCCTTCAAAGATTAATAAATGATATTTTAATTAAAAGCCAAGCTTGAAAAGTGCGCCCAACATAAGCTTGCTTGACTTAGGCAATAATTAAAATAATCATTTAATGAGGGCGCCACCCTCAAAGGCCCCTTTTTTAAAACATCTTTAAGTCATTACTTCTAGGCCCAAGGTCAACATTAAAATATAATATTTAAATGTGCCTTTTAATGAAATAACTTAGCTTATCCCTCCGGAGGTGCACTGAAAGCCAAAACTGAGCCAAACATCTGACCACTGAAACAGGAAGTCAACCGAGCTGAACATCATCTGACAAGCTGCCAAAAATAGAATTTACTAAAAATAGTAAATTCCAAAAAGTACCCAGAAAGCCGGGATGATCGTACCACTGCGAAGCCCTCTGAAAACCCAGAAGGAATCCGCCATTAAAACTAACATCTTCGAACAATAACCTCCTCAAAATTAGGAAACCCTAATTTTAACTTCCGACTAGCCTCCGGGGTTCCCAAGCAAAGGCTAACGGTCACTGAAAATGTCAGGCTTGAAAAGGGGACATTACAATCCCTTATTTGGGAAATACCCTGAAACTTGATTTATGTGCTGCAACCATGGTAGATAACATTGGAGTATAATTTATAAAACCAAACATATAATAAATATCATTGTCTATCTAACATATCAAACATGTATAAATATCCTCATCTATTTGCACAATACAATTATATAAGGCAGACCGCATCATATTCCGGGAAGTTCAATCATAATAGGAATTGGATGGGAAAGATAAGTGCGCCTGAAGCTATCCATCTAAGACCAAGAGCAGATATGCCATCCCTCTTGGCTCCTGATGGCATGACATACCGTCATCCACCCTAGGAGTGGCACACTTAGGGGATACACTTGTACATGCTTTCCTCATTCATCCTCATCCCCTTAATTATGATTGAGGATCTCTCAAGTCTAATCCACAACCAACCATGTGGGAGTTGGGGAGAAGATTACCATAGGAGGCCTGTAGACATCCTCTCTCTAAGCCCAAGACCGGATATCAACCCCTTGGCTCCCGATGGCATGACATACCATCATCGACCGTAGGAGTGGCATGCCTAGAGAGAAGTCTAGTATCTGCTCAACCTTTTGGCATTCCTCCCTTTCTTCCTCATGGTTGCTTAACGGGAGAAATAAATATAAACTATGACATACAATAATTAGATTAGAGCATACCACAAGAATGATAAATATGAATAACAATTATCTAATTGCATACCATAACTGTGATGAGAATAATAGGTATCAATAGTAAGATACACAATTTGCATTAAATAATTATTATAAATCATACTCGAAGAATAATACATATATAATTGCATACAATAGTAATGTATAGCATCTTATAAAAATAATAAATATAGAGGACAGGATATATACACAAACAATTGCAGATCCTAGTTATAATAAAGTCTATAGAAATAACAGATTTAAATAACAACATTTTATTCCTATCATTCTTTGTAACAAACATATCACATAAATACACAACAGACATAGAATTAAAATAATCATATAATGAACATACCACAGTTTGCTGCTCCTTGGTGATCAGATTTTAGAGAATATCAAATGATTCTGTGTCAGATTCTATTCTTCTCCCATTTGATGTCCCTCTCCTTCTTACCTCACCTCACTTTATATCTTCTCACGTTGGAGAAGAGATGTCACTTCATGGAGGGTCATGTTCTTTGAAGGGATGTGACTTTGCTTGGTCGCTGCCTTCTTTAAACAGTGATGACCTTTTGTAATTGATCGCCCAGCACAATACATGTTTTAATGATTACTATTTATATTGTTTTAATGATTATTATTTATTTTGTTTTTACATGTTTATTTTAATATATTTATATTTATATGTTATAATATTTATGTACATTTTCAATATATTTTTAGTTATTCGTTTATTGAGTTTATTTTATTCAATATATTTTATATATGATATTTATTTCATAATTATAATACTATCTAGGATAATAGAAAAAGGTAATTTACATTTATATTTATAATTATAATATTATCGTGATAATTATAATGGCAATTATTTATATTTATATTTTGGTATTTATTTGATTTTGTTATTTGTATTTCAATATCTCCGATTTAGCATTGCATTTTTGGGGGCATGACATTTTTCAAGAGTTTCTAGGGCTCTATAGTCCTATATAGCTGTTTTTCATTTTGTTGTTGCTTATTTCTCAAACTTGTAACTTCATTTATGGGATGATGATGTGTTGGGAGCGCATGTAGGTGTGTTTACAAGAGTCATTTACGCCTTTGATTCATATTGGAGTGATGGGTGTGAAGTTGGTAAGCTTGCTGGGTGAATATCTTTGTTGATCTTCCTGTTACAATGTGTTTTCAGACCGCTCTCAAACTTGCAAAGTAATATCTACTTGTCATTCTAAGGCTCTGGGGTAGTGTTGAACACGATGTCACTGTATTCTCAAAATTTTCGGCTTAAAACTCGAAAGTTGTAGAATTTAAAAAGAAAATAATTTGGTAAAAATTCGTACAACTTCAGGTTTATTAACAAAAACTTCATAAGTACAAAAAACTCCTACAAAAAATGAGTGGTAAGCGAAAGCTGGGAGGGAAGCAAAACAACGGGAGGGGGGTTTCAAATTCATCTGCAGGTAGCATTGAGGCTTCTACAGATGACGAGGATGAAGGAGGTGAGACAAATGAAGATGGACCTGCTGTGTACTCTCCATTGCTCTCTCTGGTGGGGAGTAAAGTTGGTCTTGAGATTTTTGCTCTTGTTCCTGTAGCTTCTACGGGCTTTGGACTAGAGAGTTAGCAAATCTGATATGGTGATGCTGTTGGTAGGTTGTTTGGAGCTGAGGTTCTTGCTATTGGTTTAAGCTCTATGTTGGGTGGGCAGGTTTTGCAGGAGGGCTCCCATGGTGGCTTTGGTTCTGCGGGGAGTGGCTCTACTGTTAAGCTTTTTGCTGATGGAAGTGCACTTTTTGAAAGTGTGAAAGTCTGCCCCGACTCCCTAGTTGTTGACCTGTGGGCTCAAGAGTGGGATGAGGATGACTTCTTGTACTTTGACTTTAAAGACCTTGTTGATGGTTCTTACTTTGCTGTTTCCAGTTGTTTTGAGGATAGGTTTTTTGGGGGGTCGGTTGAGAAGGATGAGCTTCTCCTTGATATCCTTCTAGAGGCCAGTCTGAAGACTCAGAGGAACTTGACTGTTAGTTTTGTTGAGAAAACTAGTGGCAAAGCTTTGTTTTCTGGTCTCAAAAAGGTATTCCTTCTCCCTGCTGTTGTTGAGGAGGGTGCTCCTTCCTCTTTTGAAGTACCTGTTGTTTCCCCTTTGTCCCCTATAGTTGCTGAGCTTCCCACTGATAGGTTGGATTGTAAGGTTGAGGGTTTGAGTACTATTTAGACTGTTTTTCCTTCCGCCCCTGTGGCTGCTTCAGAGGAGCTTCATGCTTTGGAGGATGGTGGTGGGTTTGACCATTGCAAGGTTTCTGATGGTAGCTCCATTTTTGCTTTGGAGGAAGAACAACCTCAATTTGATGCTCTTGACTCTACCTTTTCCGAGACTTTGGATTGGCTTAAGAGCTCCTTGGTTGGGAGATTCTGTGGCTTTCGTCCCAACATAGATGTTATAAGATGTGTTTGTTAGATCTGGAAGTATTGCGATCAGGTCAAGGTAACTGCCATGATAAATGGTTTCTTCCTTTTTTCTTTTTCTTGCGAAGAAAGCTGCTCTAAGGTCCTTCTCAGAAAGAAAGCCCTTCCCTTGTCTGCGGTCTCATGAAGATCTTTCAAATGTTTCTAGATGTTTGCAACAGATTTACTAGAAAGTATTTATGGTAACATGTCATCGGCGATAGATAATTTAAGAAGCATGACTGCCTCTCGATTACTTCCATCCTACTTGTTTTGATCCTTCCTAGCAGCAGTGGGACAAACTTCTGTACCAAGAACAAGCGCATCCAGACACCGGTATTCAGAGATGGTAAGCATCCTTTGCTTCCACGTGTTGTAATTATTGTGTAAATTATCAGATTGATACATTAACATATGATCACGAATATATGGATTACAATGAAAGAGATTCAATAATCATAGGGATGTGATTATGACTTAACTGAAAGACCTAAAGCAAATAAATAGGCAATAATCATGGAGACATGATTAAAGGCTAACTAAACGAAACAAAAGCATTAAAATAGGAATGACAAGTGCCATTACAGATATGAGCATTAAACTAGGAACTTACTATAGTTCTAATACTTTCAACCTATACTTCGGACATGTGTTCCTCCTCCTTAGCAAGCTTGTTGGCCAAATCATCATAATTTGTTGTTTCTAGTAAGCTGTTTCCTAGCCTATACCTTAGACAAGGGTTCCTCCTCCTTGGCAAGTCTTAGATCCAACTTATTGTAAAGAGTGTTCGCTTGCTTAAAACTTTAACCCAACATATATTCGAGAGTTTAGAGCCTCGGCCATATTTTAAGGAGACGACAGATTCAAGTGATCCAACCAATCCATTCCCGCTCCTATGCCCTCATGCTTTGTTTATCTTGGGGAAATAGGATAGATTAAAAGCTAGTTTAGTTGTAGTTAAGATATGTAGAAATCAAAGGAAAGCTTAGCTACGATGCATTGTGTTTGTGCACCCTTGTGTCCTACCGCTAAGTATAAAAAGATAAGAACCTTAGTCTACTCTACCCATTTCTTACACATTACATGAGCAATGAGAGATCTTCCTCTCTATAATCTAAAGGAGCAGTACTACAACAATTGCAATAGTTGACCGTTTCCAATAAGCACTCCAGAGGTGCTAATTGAAAATACAATTGCAAATTCACCATAAATTATTTAAATTCCACCAAAATATACAAAAGATTGAAATGCATGCATTTACCTAAAAATTCTTCATTCTTATATGCCAGAAATTCGACTTCTTTGAAGAATTTACAAAATTCTTGTAACACCCTGTTGATGTGACTTTAGTGACCGCACCAATCAGCAGAACAAAGTTGTCCGAAGGTTACTCTGTTCTCTCTTGATCAAAGTATTCCGTGCACTAAGATTGCGAGATAGATCACACGCTCAACTCCAAGGTTTTGATAATGCAATAGAATACCCTCAGTTGGCTCAATGTGTTTTGCTGGTATTTCAAGGGGGACTTACACAATTGTTTGGCAGCATGCAATAGACAGCAGATTAAGGGCTTTCATGTAACTCAGATGATTTGGCAAGTGAGCACAAGTTTCCTAATTCTAACCAGGAATGAATTGAATTTAAATGAGTGTAGGGCCTAAGAAGTTTATGTTCTATCTAAGGACGGGACGTGGGATCAATCTCGACAAACTTCGACCAGATTCTGCTCCACCTCACGTTGGACAACTTACACAAAGTCGGTGCAATCTTCAAGGGAGTGGCAAGAGGTTTTCAAGTCACAGTTCAACATAAAGACACCATCAAGACGATGCATGCCAAGACGTGAACCACAACCGAAGTTAAGTTTGTAAAGTTTTCCAGTCGACCACTCAAGGCAAACTTGCCGTCAACAAGGTGCTAGTGGTATGGATAAAAATGAAGTTGCCTCGATTAACTCCACAAGTCCACAACTAACATCTACTTGCATGAAAATGAAAACTATTCTACTTTACGCTACTTGAAGTCGAAGGGATGAAGAAACCTTGCTAGCTACTTATAACAAAGATGAATTCACCATTCAATGAAAGATCTTTTATTACAATAGTTTTTTGCAACAATCTCTTACAAAGTTTTCAAAGGAAAACTTTCCTTCTCCTTCAAACTACGCTATGCTAAGATATTACAACTAAAGTGTCTCTGCTCTTCTCTCTTGTCTGATCTCTAAACTCTACTTCTACTAAAGTACAAATGAGGGGGACTCCCCCTTTTATAGCTGGCCAAGTCCAACAGACGGCTTAGATTACAATTGCCTGGATGGCCCAGATTGTGCCACCTCAGCCCTAAACAAGATTCACCCTAAAAACCGCCACCAAGAGGAGTGGGGTAATAAATGAGCCATTAATGTCCATCTTCCAAAAGATTCTTGTCTGGAAATGCGTTCACACTGCTCTTGATCTTCTTCTTGACTGTAAGCCGGATGAGTCTAGTTGCCACTGTTTCAAATTCTTGAACATCAAGCCTACAACTTTCTTTTTCTTGCTCGAAGATGATTTTCCTCCTTGATGTTGTTCTTCAACTTTGAATTGCTTGCTTGGGTTTCCATTTTTCCTCCATCCTGAGCTTTGAAAATATTTCTTCTTTGTCACTTGAGCTGGGCACATACTAAGTTATTCCAACACTTAGCCATTTCTTGCAATTTTTCTTCCTTCGAGGTTGAAATGTAGTCTTGGAGTACTTGCCTCATTGCTTCAAGTCCTCGTGCTCCAACCTTGACGTTCATCCTGCAAAACAAATAAAAGAAGAGCATTAGAGCGCCTATAACATGAATCCACTTTACTTACTTGACCTCCATATTTTGATCAAGGGTTCGTCGTTTTTGTCTAGCCAACTTTGCTTTCTCAAATTCTTCATGCCTTAGCCAAATTTCCAACCCATCTTGTATTCTGCTTAGGCATACTTCACTCTGATATTTCATCAGACTCAGGCTTGTGAAAAAATGCTTTCATTAGGAATTTGATAAAAAATTATCCAAGTGCCCAACTTCAAATTCATCCTCCAAGGCGACATATTTCAACATGCTTTTCCTTTCTTGCCTTAGAAATTTTTTCGAACTTTTACTTAGGAAATTCATTATTTTAGTGCCCATCAAAAATCTCCATCCTGAACACCTTGGTGAAGTGCAGAGGGCCATTAAATCCATTCCTTGTCAAAGATCTTCAATATCTAGTAGAAAATTTTCTTTAGAACTTGTCAGATTCATGGGTATACAATGAATGGGTTCATTTAATTTTTGAATTTTGAACCTTAGAAAAATAATTTTCATCAAATTTAATCCATTTCTTCAACTCTAGGCGGATTTCCTTGCTCTGACTTGAAAACTTTTAATTATCCTTGCGAAGCTGACATCTTCTGACTTCTTCTCACCAATTTTTTATTCATTCCTGAGAGAATTTCATTACTTCTTCAAGTTGGGCATATTTTCCTTAGAGGTGGAATTTTATGTCTTAGAATTTTTTTTTTATAAAAATTATTGCTAACATGGGTGCATATAGGGGCTTCTAGTTTTGATTTTCCAATACTTAGAACATCTTGCAACCCCTTCCACAAGTCAAGGCGCATATGACTGGCTGAGCCTCAAATTTTCAATACTTAGAATATTTCAGCCTCCAGTCAAGGCTAGGGCGCATTTTGGACTTCAAGCCTCCAATTTACATGCCTTAGGCATTTTTTTTTAAACCCACCACTACAAGCATGGGTGCATTTCAGGTATAGAGGAGCAAATTTTGACACTTATAATATTTCATCAACCTCTTCTTACTTCAAGGGCGCATCTAGAGGTAGCCACCTCAAGTTTGTGATACTTAGAAAATTTCCAAGTCTCCCCATCCTTCTTGGGCGCATTTGCATGTGTGAACATCAAATTTAAGTGCCTTAGAATATTTCCCAACTCCTCCCTCTTTGAGGGCGCATATAGGAGGCCTAGCTTTCAATTTTTAAAAAAACTTTCATGACCCTCCTCTTCTTCCCAAGGCGCAAATGAGGTCTTCTACATCAAGTGTTAGCACTTGGCATTTTTCAAAGTTCCACAGACAAGTCTAGGCGCATATAGGAGGGTAGACTTTCAATTTATAACATTTAGATGATTTTCAAATTCTCCATGCAAGTCTAGGCGCATTTGGCTAGGCCTACCTCCAATTTTCAACACTTAGCAAAGTTCTTTACCTTCCTTTCATGCTAGGGCGTATTTAGCAAGGGCTACTTCCACTTTTGAGTACTTAGAAAATTTTCAAGGCCTTTTCTTTACCTTGGGCGCAAATAAGACCCTCTACTTTCATTTTACTTGCCTTAGTCAAAATTCTTGCCTTCTCAACTCCTCCTCCCTCTCATGGCGCATGTAGGGGGGTGTGCTTCAAATTTTGATGACTTAAACAAATTTCAATCTCTCCAGGCAAGGAAAGGCGCATTTTAGGGGGGGAGCTTCCATTTTTCCATACTTAGAATATTCTCCAGCCTTCCTCTAAGTCAAGGCACAAATGGAGTGTCTAGCTTCAAGTTTTGAATGCCTTAGAATAATTTTAGCAATCGTGAACCTCAAGGGCGCATTTCACCATGCCAACTTCCAATTCCAAACACTTGGAAGAATTTTCCATCAAACCTAAGTAGTCAAGGTGCCTAGGAGAGGAGGAGCTTCAAATTTTTAGTACTTAGTCAAACTTCATCTTCTTTCTCTGACCTTGGGCGCATTTCCCTAGGCAAGCTTCCATTTTTCATGCCTTAGCAAAGTTTTCATCCATCTTCAACTTCTTAAGGAAAATTCACTGGTTGGACTTGAAATTTCTCAGGCTTAGTGAACTCTTTATAGTTTCGTTTGACTCGGACTGATTTGTTCATGCTAGCCTTGGCTTGCCTTAATTTTCTATTTTTAGAAAGTTTCCCAAATTTCGCATTTTAAGCTGATTTTTGGCCTCCAAAAAGCTGGATTTTTACTTTATCTCGAACATCAGGATGTGACTGAATTGCTGGCGCCTGATATCTATCTGTACTTGCTATTTTTAGCAACTTACTAAAAATAGCAATTGCTCAAAATGCCTTCAAATTTTACTTGTTGTTTGCCTAAAGTGTGGTGATCACGGCTGGGTGCTACCTTTGCATGATTGTTGTGTTTTGCCCTTGAATTTAGGAAACCCTAATTCCTCTGTACCGGCCTGCTAAAAATAGAAAGTGCTTGATTCTCCATCTTCTGCAACTTCGTTTGACTTGAAATTCACACCATGGGGTCCTCATCACCTGCTTGACTTGTTCATGCTGACGCCTCGTGCTGACCTACTATTTCTGGCATGTTTCTGGAGGTGGTTTACTGTAAATAGCAGCTGCTTGATTTTGGGACCTTCACGGCTCCGATTGACTTGAAATTTGAATGACGTGCTCCTCACCACGTGACCTGCCTTTTGACGCTGGCGCCCGCTGCTGATTTACTATTTATAGCCCGTTTCAAGAATGCCTTACTATAAATAGTAAGTGCTCCATTTGCCTTCAAATTTTACCAGCGGATAGCTCGAAGGATGCTGATCGCGGTGGTATACATCAGTTTTCGAAAATTCTGACTTTATACGCCTCTTTTTGGGTCCCAAAGCTGGAAACCCTAATTTGACTTGCATGTGTATCAAATGACCTCCGTTTGTCCTCGTTTCTGTTGCATTGCGATCAGTTTGTAATTCTGAAGTGTTGGGAGGCAGCTGCTGGAATGAATTTGCTCAAAATAGTAAGTTCCTGAATAAGTGATTATCTTCGTTTGCATGTCACATCACTGCTAAGCTCTCAAAAAACCCATAAGGAATATGCAAACATGCAAAGAAAACTCTGACATGCAAACCCTAAAAATAGCCTCTGAAGGCTGAATTTTGAAAGTCGTTATCTCACTTTGCATGTTACACCATCGCGAAGGTCTTTGAAAACCTAGAAGGAATCTCTAGACATGCGTTGAAAACTCTGCATCTAAGCCCTGAAATTGGCTCCGGAAGCTGAACTGCTAAAAATAGTAAGTTGTCTGTTTCAACTCAAATTTTGCACGCAAGCAGCTTGATGTGTTTTGGATGCGGCACGACTATCGAAATTTCAAGAATGCTGACGAAATGCCCTGAATTGCACACTTACTAAAAATAGTAAGTAGTTAGAATATGATGAAATTTCAGTGGAAACTTGCTGAAAGCACACTGGCATCAATGTTAGTCTCAATTTTCAATTTATTCACTTCACTTGACCTCAGACTGACCAGAAAAGTACAAACCCTAATTTTCAGATTTGGCCAAAATTTCACGTTTAAGCTCAATGGCGGGCACATCCCCCGAAAGACAGACATTAGAAAACGATCGAAAGAGAGAGAGAGAGAAAAACCAAAGCCAAAAGACCAGAATGGAGCAAAAATTAGGGGGTCCCCATTTTGAATGGGGTGATGTGTGAAAAGGTCACAACACACCCCAATTGTTTAAAAACCAAGTGAGAAAATCCAATCTCAAAAAGGCTGTGAACTACGTTCACCAACAAAAACTTGTTCCAAAATCCAAAATCTAGCCCAGCCGCAAAATGCTCTCCCTCTACTTTTATTCTTCTCCACTTCATAACTCCTGTTGTGTCTTCTTGCCTTCTCCTCTTTTCTCATTTCACTTTTAATTTGAATTCTGTTTGAAAATCAAAAGTAACTTTATTTAATTTATTTAACTATTCTAATCTTAAGTTACTTTTGCTCCACTTAAATAATTAATTTAAGTTGTCTTCCTTAATTTAGCCTTTTCCGACAACATTAAATTAATTATTTACTTGCAATGTTGACTTATAAAATGGGGGACATTACAGTCTGTGCTTTTCAAATATTGCTTGTCCTCAATCAATGTTAGCACAACCATGAAACCACCTGAACTAGCTGTGATTCCAGGATGCTAAACTAATCTTAGGAAATAACCATCAAGTTGCCGCTGCGTTACCTTGATAAAAACAATCAGCTCATCAAACCAAATCTGAACTTGTCTCCCCTGTGACTCCACAAAACAATCAACCTCTGTCCCCAAACTGAATTCCATCTGAAAAATAAAATTGACACCATGAGAATTCACCTGCCAAGACATCACAAAGAGGTTTAAATCTGCAATCCTTCTTTCTATCATGATCTTGGGCAACAAGACAATCACTCTGCTCACGTTCTCCTCTGCAATCATCATGGCATTCCATAAATGATGGAAATAAATTTATGATAAATTGTTGTTTGGACAAGATGGAACATAAACAACTCTGGAATAAGTTGTCATAAAATCGTTTTCTTTAATACCAACTGATAGCATCTCAAGAAGATTTAATTTCCAAATGCCAAAATAACATCCATAAGCACTCCAAGTTATCCATAAAGTTGAAAATATCAAAGCAGCATCTGGAAATACATAAATCAACAACTTGGAAGAATGGTCATAAACATCACTCATCAATGTGGAAATATGAAATAACCGAAACATATCAGAAAATTCCTCCACATTTCGTTGCCACATAATCTGCAAATATTGAAAATGCATCAGCTTGTTAGCTAATTTTGTAAAAATTTTCAATGTTAGAACAGGAGCTGTAACAAAGGAAACTTCTTGTATGCATAGGTTTTAAAAGCCAAAATCTGATTAAAGGGACTTCCCAAATGTCAAAGCTATCATCATCATCCAACCTCCATTGATAAAAACTCTACCTATTGTTTGACAACAAAGACTAAACCATCTGATTGCAAGCAACTAAAATCATGTGTTGGCTGATCGGAAAGCAGAGAGCAGCTTCAAATTTGCAATTCTTTTTAAAGCCCATTTCATCAACCCAATCTTGAGTTTTACCTGTATCCCATATCTTATATTCATCAACCTTATCACTAGAATTATAAATTGTTTCAATCTCTAGAGCTTAAAGTGGGTTATCAAAAGTGGAATTTGCATCCTACTCAAAAAAGAGGATTATCAGTAAGTTGAAAAGAGATTATATTTACTTGATCCAATTGATCAACTTGCTGTTCCAATTCTATATTTGTCAATTTGAAAGGTTGCTCTACACCAGCATCAATATAAAGGTCATTATAGTCACCTATTATTTGCTTGATTTCTCCAACACTTTTCTCAATTTCTTGTTCCTCAATCTGTTTTGCAGCAGCTAACTGAAAATTTTCTACGTGAAGAATCATTTGAGTACTCTCCAAAAATCACCTTTGTAGATGTAAGCTTAATAGTGATCTTATCTACTTCTTGTTCCTTTTCTTTTAATGCACCCAAATTATTTTCTACAAGTTTGATGGAAAATCTCTATGCAAAAGTAAGTTCAAAAAATCAGATTTCAAGGTCCTCAAGTTCACTTTGATTATCTGTAAATTTGCAAGAGAGGTTCCTCCTTCAGCACCCTTTTTTCTTCTCTCAATTTGGGCCTTCCAAAAGAGATCTTCAATAAGATTTTGTGTGTGGTCAAAACATGATAGGGCTGCAATAATCATATCCTTGGTAACCTTCATCTGTTCCTTCAACTCACATGTCTTAATGGGTGAATGTTCAATCTCAACTTCATGTAATAATATTTCTGATTTGTCTTCAATATCACAGCTCTCATGTAAAGTGCCTGACCAAATCTGATATAAAAACAGTGAATTGCAGCCTTGGTAATTTTGTCAAACACTTGTCTTGTAACCTTCTTGGTTGCTGATTTTGTTTCCAGATTGTTGTAGAGTGGTTTTTGATGCTTGTAAATGATGTAGAATGCTTGAAAATGAATGTAAAGATGACTAAGCAAGTAATTAAAATGATATGCAGCTCTTTTTGTATTTTTCAAATGCATATACATGAATTTTTACATGCAAATGCACACCTACAGCCAAGAGGCATTTTCACAAACACTTGGCATGAAAACTAATTTAGTGATATGCAAGGATATATGAAAGATATTTTGACAAATAGATTGCATACAAACTCCTTATCTCTCCAATATGATATTGCAAATATGTGAAAGTGATTACAAGTTGTTCATGAAATGCAATCAGAGCTTCTACATATGGATTTCTACTCACTACTTCAATATGTTATGACTGAAACTGAGTGCCCAACTGCTGTGACTGAAAATGACATGGCATATGCAATTATATTGCACTCTATATGACTGAAATTACATTGATAAATTGCTGCTTACATCAGCCAATGACTTCTATGTGAAAATATGATATTATATGCAATGCAACATTGAAAATATGGAACCTGATTTCTGAAGCAGCCTCAGAAAATACTTCGAATCTTCCTTTTGGTGATGCCAATGCTCTCAACCTTGAGGCGCCTGATGTGTAAACCACCCAGCAATGAAGTAGAATTTTTATTTGATTTTTAATTGAGCCTCTAGCCACCAAATCGTCCCCCTTGAAGAAGCCGCCCCTGCTGCTTGAAAAGATTGATGAATAAAAATAATTTCCAGCTCCTAACTCCTCCAAATTGCTGTGAAAATGGTTGTCACCACAAGAGCAATTGATCCCTCCAATGCCCATAAAAATCTGATCACTTATTTGTGAGTTGGGAATGAAAATGCAAATTCCTCCATGGCTGATCTGCAAACTGTAACAAAATTGCAGACCTCAGATTAAACCCAAATTTACCTCAAAATTGCCTTCCAATGATTGCATTAAGTCCAAAGTGAGAAGTCTGAAGTAACTCCTCCACAATTCCAACTAGGGTTGGTGTTGCACAACCGAAATTGGCAAACTAAGAGAATTTTACTTCTCCAACTGTAACAAGCATTCAAGCTCTCCAATATGCAGAAAATATAATTGACTCCAGGATGTCTCAAATGCCCTCCAAAAGCCCCTTATAAAGAATTGACAAGAGATTTCAAGAAGCTTCTAGAATAAATTATTATTTTATTCTTTTAAGTGACTTTTAAATATTATTTTATTCTTTAGTCACTTTAATATTAAATTAATTAAATATAAGGTTACTTTTTAATATTTTATTTTTTAATAACCTTATAAATAATTAATTTAATATATTCCCCTTATTGCTCCAAATTGGGGACATGACATCTCAACATCAACAACCTTTACCATATCCTCATGGCATAGTTCAAATTTTGGAGCTTAAACAACACTATGTTCAAAAGGAATCTCGTCCACGGTTTTAATTTCTTTTACATCCGCTTGTTCCTCATCAACCAAGTAAGGTTTCAGCTTCTCCTCACATTGTTTGAACATTCTGTTGACCAACTCATAAGAAGTTGAAGAAGTGTCGTGTTTTCCTTCAGAATAGCCAATAACAAAGTTATGATAGGCTGAAAAATAACATCATTCTCATTGATAGTTTGAACCATAATAGTTTGCATGGCTGCCATAATATCATCATTACGTTCTTCTTTGATTGTAGCAAAGAAATTGAGAAACATTTGGTGAATCAAATCATGCAATTCAAATTCTAGCATAAGGTTATTCAATTTGATATCTGCAAAAACTTTGAGTATTGCAACGCTTCTAGAAAAGTGACGATTTTTGACATCACCCAAGTCTTGGAAGCTATCCGCCATCAATTGAATCACCAACTTCATTGTGTCATCATCATAAGGCACTCTAGGCGTCAATATTCTCAAAACCTCACTCAAACAAGTAGTAACCAACAATCTTACCTCATCATCTTTGTGTTTCACCCACCTATGCTGACCCAAAGAAGTCACTGTAGGAATTAAGGTTGCTTGTAACACAAGAGAGGGTGACTGCTCCTCTATGATCAAGCACTCTTCTACTTCTTTTGAAGTGTTGAGAATAACATCCCTTGGTTGACATGAGCTACTGAGCGTATTACTTGATTCATAAAAGATTCCTGCTAACCATTTTCTATCTCCAACTGCCATATTTTAGATTGAAACTCAACTCTGAATTACCCAACAGGCTGTAGAAATTTTTTTGAGCTCTGATACCACTATAGTGAGCTACCCTGTTATGAATTTACCTCACTAAGTTTTGGCACTAATTTTGTTTTAATTCACCAATTGATCCTTTTAGGCATTTCGTCACACTTAATGTACTAATGCCCTGAGTGTTTGAGATACTTCCAACAGATGCAAATTTAATTACAAATAACTAGTAATATTGCTTTCCTCATTCATTCATAATATTATCAATTACATTCACAAACTAATAGAGGTAAAGCATCACAAAGTATACCGCAATTTATGACAATGACACATAAATGTGTCCAACAAAGTTGTAAGAACTTCATAGTCAACTGAAAAGGTATAAATATTAATTTCATTCTATTTAATTCTGACCTGTTGATGCTTACATAGGGAATTCGTCTTGCTGCTGGCATATGTCCATTAACCGCTCCTCCTTATTTACTTATGCTCTGCCACAAAATCCCACAAGCTTCCTGACTTAGCATTTGGATATGATAAAGAGTGGAACTAAGATAAGCAACTTTGGAAAGTTAATAAACTTCTGTCATTCCCTTTTAAACATTGATTTGAAATTGACGAGCAACACCTTATGTTGTCATGATTCACTCTATAAGCCATTGACACACAAAGAGCTCTGCAATTACTATTCTCTGAAACTAACACAAACCCTCCAAAAAACATTATATCGATCAATCTAGAATATACAGTGTTGTGCATGAGTTTGTTAGACTATACAAAGAATATCGGTCATTATAAAAGTAACCTTATGAAGCCTCCTAATTATTTTAATTTCTCCCGACTCCTTTCATCTTTCGCGGCAATGATAATGAGAGTATATTATTCATTATACTTCTTCTGCCTATGTATATTCATTCAAAACACAATAATTCCCAACCCAATTAAAGAAGGCGGTTATGTATTAAGAAAAATAGCAGTTGTAAAAATACTTGACTCCCTTGATACTTGTTCTTATGCCACGAAAACATCCCACAATTCTTGGTGTCAGCTTCTTTCTTCCTTTATCAACTTAATATTACCAGGGCTTCAAAGAAATTGGAGTGATATCATCAAGCCCCTTCTATCCCATTAATTCCCGTGCATAACTTCCTTAAATCCGTGCTGTTGTAAAGGTCATTCTCGTCCAGAGTTTAATGTTGAGCTTTCCTATCAATAATGATAGCTTTCAAATTTCCCGACTTTCTTCAATTAATTGTCTCCAAATTGATGTCTTCAATATTCCTTAGCATCAATATTGTAATGTCCCCTTCTCAACTATGATTGATTCAGTTGACTGTTGGCCTATTCCGGAGACCCGTAGGCTATTCAGAAGGTGAAATTAGGGTTTCCTGCTTTTGAGGAGGTTGTTTCTTGAAGTTTGGAAATTGGATTGCGGTTTCTTTCTGGGTTTTCAGAGAGCTTCGCAGTGGTATAGTTTGTTTGGTGATCTGAGTAACTTCATGAATTTACTATTTTTAGTAAATTCTATTTCTGGCAGTGGTCCTGTTGGCTACAGTGCAGTTGGCTCTCGTCTTCAACCAGTTTAGTTGGTAATTTGATTTTTGGCCTTTGGATGCATTTTCTGGAGAGATAAGTTATTTTCATATTATAATGTTATATTTTAATATTATAACCCCTTGGCCTAGCATTATAACTTTATGATGTTTTAAAAAGGGGGACTTTATGGGTGAATGTCTCATCAGGAGTTAATTTATATTGTAAGGCCAAATTAAGGGTTGGAGAAGTGGGACGCCTACTTGAGGGAAAAAGATTAATTTTTATAAAAGTGAAATATTGCCTTATGAGAAAAAGGACGCCACCTTTGGAGGGAAATGAGTTGAAGTCAAATTTGAATTTGGGCGCCCTTCTTGAAGCTTCTAGAAGATTCTCCTCAAGTCCATATATGCAGGCCTCAGCTCTTCATTTGACCATCTTTTGTCTACCATATCGTTATGTTGCTGGATTGTCTTCAGTCACATGCTTCGAGGAAAGCATACCTCCTAGCAATGGCTCATCTTCTTGCTTGAAAGATAGCAACTAGTTGAGAAGTTGATTGTAGTGAGTTGTTTTAGCATTGCATTTGAGTTTCCTAGCTTCTTAGTTCAGTTCTTTGCATTTTAGTCATATTTTGGAGTTGCTGAATATCATAGCTAATTCTAAGTTTTGCTCATATCTCATGAAATAAAAATATTATTGTTCTGGGCATTGCATCAATCTTTTTCTCTATGTAGGGCGACCATTCAAGCAAATTTGCAGATTTTTTTAATGGACTCTATGATTTTATCAAGGAAAATCGCCCTTTCTTGAGGGTCGTACTATTCTGGTCTGCCTGGCAAGTGTTTAGAAAAAAAAAATAGTTCAATTTGTCAATTGTTTCTTTGTCTAGTCTTCATTGTCATCATCCCAACATTCATTTGCATCAAGTTTCATGTCATTCTGGCAAGTATTGAGTGAGTTGTGAGTATTTTAGTGAGTTCTAGTGTTGCTGATTACTTCATTTCAGTTGCTGGTCTGTCATATCAATCTTGAATAAATGTAAGTTGTGAGGAGTTTGAGTCTTGGGAGTCTTGATAAGCATCGAGGAAATCATATTGAGTTTTGCAGCATTGGAGGACTTCTAATATTGGGTTTTGGCAAGCATTCTATCATATTGTAAGTTGAATAGTAGTACTATCAACAATTCTCCTTTCTCTCTTTCACTTACTTTATTGTACTTCTCGCTAAATAAGTGGAAGAGGCTGGCTTGCCACCTATTTACTTTTAGTTAGTAGTTTTAGGGACCCTCTGACTATATTCTTGTCATCACTCAGCGCCATTTTGGTTAGAGTTACTTTAGCTCTTTTGCATAAGATCCTCTGACCAAATGCTCGCCATCTCTCGACGCCATCCTGGTTAGAGTTACTTTAGCCCGTCTTGCATAAGATCCTCTGACCATATGCTCGTCTACCCTAGACGCATTCTTGGTTAGAGTTCCTTTCCAGTTCTGCACTCGCATCAGATCCTCTGACCATATGCTCACACCTTGCCCACATTGGGATCCTAGTGTACATCCTTGGTTAGAGTTGCTTCTGCATCGTTTTGGTTTTAGAGCTAACCTCAACGGGTGCGTGTTGATTGTAATTTGTAATTGAAAAAAAAAAAAAAATTGGTCCAGATCATTACAAATATATTGTTCAACTCCGAATTAAGTTCAACACCCCAAGAATATTAATCGACTCTGCTTGATATACATTCCTTTGTCTCTTCCCTACATCGGCACACCTAGATTCATACTCATTTGTTTACAACAACTACTCCAACTTCACTTTCCTAGGCCATTTATAGAAGACATCGATTAACACAAAATCTTAATATTAGCAAATCACAATAAATCTTGAGTCTTTCGATATTTGCTACTCCAAGTTAAAATCAAGAAACTGCTTCCTGAGATAACACGTGATGGACCTTTATCATTTGATGTCTCCTTACAAATAATCTCCTCCCTATACGCTATCTACAATTGCCTTCAACAGGTGATATCGACCCCTTTATGACATATTTGATGGGAATTCTGAAGATATCGGATATCAGTAGTATAATTCTGCAATAAACCGGCTTAATAAAACTAATAACACCTTTGATGAAGTATTGGCGGCTGAAGAGGAAACTCCAATCTTTCCCGTTTCTTATTTGAATACTGATCTTCCATGTTTATTTCGCGAGTTCAAGATTCATTGGAAACTGATTCAAATAGTATAAGGTGAATATTAATTAAGATATTAAATACCAACTTTCCTTGAGACTAAACATCAAGAAAATACAATTGCAAATTCACTAGAAATTATTCAAATTCCACCAAAATACACAAAAGACTGAAATACATGCATTTATCGAAAACTTCTTCATTCTTATCTGCCAAAAATTCGACTTCTTTGAAGATTTTACAAAATTCTTCTAACGCCCCAATCGTTTAAAAATTGAATGTCTTCTCTAGCTATCAGCCAGGGAAAATCTTTCACTGTCGAAGCCAATCTTATTTTAGAGGGCTCCCGACCTCAAAAAGGCTATGAACTGTGTTCACCAACAAGAACCTGTTCCAAAATTCAAAATCTAGCCTAGCTGTAAAATGCTTGCCCACAACTTTTATTGTTCTCCACTTCGTAACTCCGGCTGTGTCTTCTTGCCTTCTCCTCTTTTCTCATTTCACTTTTAATTTGAATTCTATTTGAAAATCAAAAGTAACTTTATTTAATTTATTTAACTATTCTAATCTTAACTTTTTCTCCACTTAAATAATTAATTTAAGTTGTCTTCCTTAATTTAGCCTTTTCCGAGAACATTAAATTAATTATTTACTTGGAATGCTAACTTATAAAATTGGGGACATTACAGAATGCCAAAGGCCACTAATTATTGTTCAATACCAAACAAAATCAGTTTCGAATTATCATTATTCAAGGGCAGATCACACCATTCCAAGGCATTAAAGACAAGTTTAATATGATTGAAGAATTTAGCCAACCCCCCTCTATTTTGGTGGCCTTCACCAAGATGTCCCTCTTTGTAATTTGCAAGATAAAATTAAATTAATATTTAATTAATGGGCCGATGCATGTCTAGCGCTAGATAAAATAATAAATAAAAATATTTTTGTAATTGGAACCACCTTTTGAGATAGATGCCTCCCTTGGAGAGGTTGTCTCCCTTGGGAGAAATCACCCCCTTCCAAGAGACATGAGAAGGTAAAGAAGGAGAATAAGAAGTGTGGTTGGTTGTAAGCAAGTATGTGAGTATAAAAAAAAGTATATTATTCAAACACAAGCAAAATTTATAAGGAGAGCAAAATACATATTTTATCAAGGCAGATTTTTGTGAAGGAAATTAAGTGATTGTCTTCCATTGAAGAAGATATATTAAAAAAGATGAAAACTTTGTTTATTTGGAGGTTGGTGCTTGCTAACAAAAGAGATTGGTGTCTCTTACTAAGTTGGTTCTTAGCAGTGGGGATTGGTGTCTCCAACAGGTTGGTGCCTACAAAATTTTGTAAGAGTATTTTATTTTGAGGCTGGATTTGGACAACAGATCCAAGCAGTCTTTTCTTTGTGATTTTCTCCGGGAAGGGTTTCCTTGTAAGTCTTGTGTTTGTTATTAAAAGTTTATTTTATACTGATTCACCCCCTGCTCCCTCCCTTCTCTCACTATAAGTGTGTACTCTTTTGCAAAATAGATAGATTTTGTCCTCACACAAGATGTGATGATCCATCTCAAATTGAAGCTAGTGGAGAGAAATCAATATTGAAAACACTAAGGTCTAAGCCTATAAGAGAGTTATTGGTGCTAATAGTAATTTGTTTGAAAGAAAGAGGTGAAACATTTGTTACTCATAAGACAACAAGACTTATAAATAGTGGAAGAGGAACGCAAAGAATGAGAGAGAAACAACCCAATAGTAGAGTAGAATGAATATGATGTTCAAGAGGAGGAAATTCTATACGAGAGAAATAATTGAGGAAGATAGGAAAATCATTGTAGAGAACAATGAGATAATTAATGAGAACAATGTTGATAGTCTGATAATTACTTGAATAAAGGTGATCAACCTAAGAATGTGAAGATTTTTGAGGGCAAGTAGCTCAATGTTTAGGGAGAGAGGAGACTGGAGAATGAAACTAGGAGAGATATTGCATGGAGGGAGGCAAGATGCTAAGCATTGTTGGTCTCTAGTAAAACCACTATGAACTCCAATTACTATGGATGTTTCTTGTGATATAGTGGATGAAGACATCTTTGGGGCATTCCTTTATAGGGGCATTATTAACTTTCGTGAGAGTAATCAAAGATAA